>CAUYLG010026058.1:0-107826 GCA_963573385.1 Cacajao melanocephalus | reverse complement strand
CACCTTTTCATATACCTGTTGTCCACTGTGTGTGTTTTTCTGAAAAATGTCTATTCAGGTTTTTTCCCCCATTTTCAATTGCATTATTTGGGGGTTGTTTTGTCTTATTTGGTTTTTTTGCTAGGTTTTTTTTTTTTTTTTGCCTTGTTTGAGTTTCTTGTATATTTTGAATATTGGCCACTTTTTCAATGTATGATTTGCAAATATGTTCTCCCAATATGTGAATCACTTCTTCACTCATTTGTTTCCTCTGATGTGCAAAAGCTTTTGAATTTAATGCAATCCCATCTATCAGACACCTGTTTTTCTTATTTTTATTTATTTTATTTTTATCTTACTTTAAGTCCCAGGATACATGTGGAGAATGTGCATATTTGTTACATAGGTATACATGTGCCATAATGGTTTGCTGCACCTATTGACCTGTCATCTAGTTTCACTCCCCATGCCCCCAACCCCCAACAGGCCCCAGTATATGTTGTTCACTTTCCTGTGTCCATGTGTCTCGTTGTTCAACTCCCACTTACAAGTAAGAACATGCAGTGTTTGGTTTTCTGCTCCTGTGTTAGTTTGGTGAGGATGATGGCTTCCAGCTTCATCCATGTCCCTGGAAGGGATATGATCTGATTCTTTTCAATGGCTGCATAGTATTCCATGGTGTATATGTACCAAATTTTCTTTATCCAGTCTATCATTGATGAGCATTTGGGTTGGTTCTGGTCTTTGTTATTGTAAATAGTGCTACAAATAAACATACCTGTACCTGTGTCTTTATACTAGAATAATTTATATTCCTTTGGGTTTATACTCAGTAATGGGATTGCTGGGTCAAATGGTATTTCTGGTTCTAGATCCTTGAGAAATCATTACACTGTTCCACTGACCCCACAGAAATACAAACTACCATCAGAGAATGTTGTAAATACCTCTATGCAAATAAACTAGAACATCTAGAAGAAATGGATGAATTCCTGGACACATACACCCTCCCAAGACTAAAACAGGAAAAAAATCAAATCCCTGAATAGACCAATAACAAGTTCTGAAATTGAGGCAGTAATTGATAGCCTATCAATGTAAAAAAGCCCAGGACCAGACAGATTCACAGTTGAATTCTACCAGAGGCACAAAGAGGAGATGGTACCATTCCTTCTGAAACTATTCCTAGCAATTGAAAAGGAGGGACTTCTTTCTAACTCATTTTATGAGGTCAGCATCATCCTGATACCAAAACCTGGCAGAGACACAACAAAAAAAGAAAAATTTATGCCAATATTCCTGATGAACATCTATGCAAAAATCTTCAATAAAATACTGGCAAACCAAATCCAGCAGCACATCAAAAAACTAATTCACCACAATCGAGCAGGCTGCATCCTGGGGATGCAAGGCTGGTTCAAGATATGCAAATTAATAAACATAATCCATCATATAAACAGAAGCAATGATGAAAACCACATGATTATCTCAATAGAAGCAGAAAAGGCCTTTGATAAAATTCAACATCATGTTAAAAACTCAATAAACTAAGTATTGAAGGAACATACCTGAAAATAATAACAGCTATTTATGACAAATCCACAGCCAATATCATATTGAATCGGCAAAAGCTGGACGCATTTCCTTTTAAAACTGGTACAAGACAAGGATGCCCTTTCTCACCACTCCTATTCAATGTAGTATTGGAAGTTCTGGCCAAAGCAATCAGGCAAGTTAAATAAATAAAGGGTATTCAAATAGAAAGAGAGGAAGTGAAATTGTCTCTGTTTGCAAATGAGATGATTCTATATTTAGAAAACCCCACCGTCTCAGCCCAAAAACTCCTTAAGCTGATAAGTAAGCTCAGCAAAGTCTCAGTATACAAAGTCAATGGGCAAAAATCACGAGCACTAATTTACACCAACAACAGACAAGCAGACAGCCAAATCATAAATGAACTCCTATTCACAATCACTACAAAGAGAATAAAATACCTAGGAATAAAGTTAACAAGGGAAGTAAAGGGCCTCTTTAAGGAGAACTACAAACCACTGCTCAAGGAAATAACAGAAGACACAAACATGGAAAAACATTCCCTCCTCATAGATAGGAAGAATCAATATCATGAAAATGGCCATACTGCCCGAAGTAATTTACACGTTCAATGTTATTCTCATCAAACTACCATTGACATTCTTTACATAATTAGAAAAAACTACTTTAAATTTCATATGGAACCAAAGAAGAGCCCATATAGCCAAAACAGTCTTAAGCAAAAAGAACAAAGCTGGAGGCATCACACGACATGACTTTAAACTATACTACAAGACTACAGTAACCAAAACAGCATGGTACTGATACCAAAACAGACAGAAAGACCAATGGTATGGAATAGAGATCTCAGAAACAACACCACACATCTACAACCATCTGATCTTGGACAAACCTGAAAAAAACAAGCAATGGGGAAAGCATTTCCTATTCAATAATTTCTTCTGGAAAAACTGGCTAGCCATATGCAGAAAACTGAAACTGGACCCCTGACTTACATCTCACACAAAAATTAACTCAAGATCAATTAAACACATAAATGTAAAACCCAAACCATAAAAACCCTAGAAGAAAACCTAAGCAATACCATTCAGGATGTAGGCATGGGAAAAGACTTCATGACAAAAATGCCAAAAGCAAATGCAACAAAAGGCAAAATTGACAAATGAGATCTAATTAAACTAAAGAGCTTCTGCACAGCAAAAGAAACTATTGTCAGAGTGAACAGGCAACTTACAGAATGGGAGAAAATATTTGCAATCTATCCATCTGACAAAGGTCTAATATCCAGAATCTTCAAGGAACTTTAACAAATTTACAAGAAACAAATGACCCCATCAAAAAGTGGCCCAAGGATATAAACAGACACTTCTCAAAAGAAGACATTTATGTGGCCAACAAACATATGAAAAAAAGCTCAACATCACTGGTCATTAGAGAAATGCACAATGAAATACCATCTCAGGCCAGTAAGAATGGTGATTATTAAAAAATCAAGAAACAATAGATGCTGGCAAGGCTGTATAAAAATAGGAATGCTTTTACACTGTTGGTGGGAATTAAAATGTCAGACACCTCTTTTAACACCTCCAGGTGATTCTCACATGTGCTAAAGGTTTAGAATATTGACCTGGTCTACCTTCACTAATCTGATGTTCCTAGCGGGAAAGGTCAATTATTATTCACAGTTTATATTATAAGGACACTATAGCTCAAATATGACTTGACCAAAATCATACAATGAGTAAAGCAACAGAACAAAAATTTGGGTGTAGCAATCTGGATGCAGATGTCAGAATCTTAATCATTTTGCTAACACCACTGCATACGCTGTAGTAAACTGACTTATTAGAAAATCTAAATTGAAATGCTTAAATTTCAGTTAGTAAAGTTTGATAACTCTGCCATTCATTATTCCTTTCAAATGTTTCCATTCACTTTAGCTAAAAAATAATGAAATGTACACGCTAATGGCATCTGCAAAATAACAAAAAGAGACCCTTTGAGACCACTTTAAGAAATAATCATCATTTGTAGAATCAGTGAGTTGCAGGTTACAGGGAAAAAAATTCCAAAGGGATTATAACTGTTTTACTAAGGCTACCTATTGCTCTGGAAGTTTTGCTTGTCTCACATTTTTAAAGTAAACATGAAGCTGCCTTCACTTCAAATTATTGCCTGAGGGTCATCTATCAACAGGTTAAAAATGCAGTCTTAGAGTAAATTCAAACCAGTCCCTGGCGGAGTCCAGTGGGACTGGAGAGGTGCGAGTGAGGACAGAGAGATATAGGAAATGAATTAGTGAAATAACAGAAGTCAGATTGTGTAGGATCTTACAGTTATTTGTAAGAGTTTTAATTTTTATACTGATAAAGTCTTAATAAGTATTCACGGAAAAAAAAAACCTGTGATTGGAAAATCATGGTTTAATTAAAGCTAAATAAGCTTCTTCCCTCTAGAATTTTTAATAGTCTTTATCTATTGAGTGGACGGTGACATTGTTCACTATAGTTTAGAATATAGAAGGCAAATTCAGTGTGACCAGACAGGAAATAACAAATTAAATTGACATGTAAAATTTGAAGTGTCTATGGAGAATACTGTGTAGAGCTACCCGAAAGAAAATTGAAAAAACCATTAAATCTTATACAAAGCAACTGAAAAAAATATTGAAAATTAGAATTAAATAATATTTAATTTGAGAATTAATTATAAATAATATCTATGAAATGTATGTCTATGCTACTCAAATAAAGAAAAGAGAGAATAATCATTTGCCCGTCTCAGAAGGAGGGCTAGGATCTGAATTTTCTATTTATTCACATTTTGTAGATTCTTTGGAAAATTTTTCTGTTCTTTAGCTCACTTTGTCCTGTAGATACGAAGCATGAATCCAAGAGTCATTTCTCAACTTATTTTGATATATAATATCTTCATATTTGGGCTTATCCAAGTTCATCAACAAATGCAAGAAAGAAAGAAAAAATTACTTAACTTTCTCCTTTGAAGATTACTTTGCTTCTGTTTTATGTCATCATTGGTTTTTTCTATACTAAATGATGTAACCAAAAACAATATATCCAAGAGATGACTCACCTTTCCAAAATATTGAGAGATGTTTGACTCACATCTCAAGAATCACCTTCATTTTTCCCTTGCATTTTTTTTTCTGGAGACATAAAACTGAATATTTTGGTAATTGAGTAACTGGATCTTTGTTTAGTTTAATGGAAATTTGAGCAAATGTACCAAATTAGCAAAATGAATCACAGTGAACATTCTCTAGCCAGGGTTATTAAATTCTTACTATAGAGTCATCTAAAGTGTATTTCATGGGAAATGTATCCACCTTCCAAAGGCGATATGCCATACTCAACAGTGCTGTGGTTCTCATGGAAATGATTTTTCCATTGAACTTGATTGTCAGATTAACCATATCTAATCCTAGGGCACGGATTGTAAATGTGAATACTTGAACTTGATTCAGAACTATCAAACATGCTTAGAACTTCAGTCAGTTAATCCTGCTGGAATCTTAGTCTCTAAAGACCAAAGTCACGGAAGTATGTTTTGGCTTTAATTTGCAGACATTTTTCCATTGCCATAGTTCTTTGTTTTAAAATCATTTCCTTCAAAACTGGTTAAGGACTTGGGGACTTCTTAATCTGTATCTACTTAACTAATGCTTCTTTCAATGACTGATAAAATCAGTCATTGATTGTAAGGTAGCTACCTTACATAAAGAAAACAGAATATCAGTTTATAGCTGAAGTTATACAATGCAATGATATTCTCACATTTAAATTATTTTATCAAACTTATACTGAATGATGACCAATGTTTCTTTAGTGATACCATTATTAATAGCATATTACCACATTATTCTTTGAGCCAAACAAAGCCTAAAGAGAAACATTTGTCAGAAGATACCAAGCAGGTTTCTTTTTAAGCTAGTGAGTTAATTTTTAGGAAGCATTAATTTTATTTACTTAGTTATAAAAAAAGTTATGTTACACTACAAAACCTAAGTGAATTGGCCTGCTTGGAACCTTTATTAATAAACTAATAATGAGAATTAGTATTTATTGACTGCTTAAGTATGTGCCCAATACTATCTTTCCACAAGCCATGAAGCAGATACTTCTTAAATCTTCCTTTTCATTCATAACTACAAGTTAGAACATTAAGGCACAGCAAGATTAAGTTGTCAATGATCATAAATAGTAGAGCCAAGATTTGATCCAAGGCAGTCAGAATCCAGCACTGTGCTTTTCATTCCTATACCACACTGTCTCCCAAATAGAGAGAAACAAAACGGAAAACAGAAGAGAGGTTACAATGAGCTAAGAATATGTTTAAAGCAACTGGTAAAGGAGCAAGGGAAATAAAGTCAGACTGTGTGTGTAAAAGATGAAACACTACGCAGTTATAATAAGACATCTAAAATTGGAGCAAGAAACGCTGGTTTTCTCAGTTGAAATTTAAATAGATTTAGAATGACCAATGACATTTTTTTTAGGTTAAAACTTTTCAATGGGGGTAGAGCAGTCTAATTTTAAATAACCACTCTCTAGAGACAGCAAATGAACATAGGAAAGCATTGTACCTATTATCTGGGAGGTACTTTATAACAGGAGTGACCGAGATACTGACACAAAGTCTGGTTTGCCAAGAGTAGTCCTGGTACCCTCCTGTTGTTCCAACTTAATTTTCCACCTTTCCTTCTTTCATTTCAATGTGTCCTTGATGAATAATAAATTTTACGATCCCCAAGCTATGCTCATACTCTTAATTCCTCCAAAAAGGATAAAATATATGCCACCACAGGCAATTTTTATTTTTCAAGTTTTTTCTCATTAATAACTGATGACCTCTCAAAGGCTCTCTCACAATGTAACAACTGACTTCTTTAAAACCATTGAAACAGAGTCTCACAAAATGGCTGAGTTTGTCTTTTAAGGGCTTTCATATGATTATATCAGATCCACCAAGGTTAATCTACCTTATGATTCACACAATATCAATTGTACTTAACACATGCAAAATCCCTTCACATTTGCCATATGTGTAATCTAGTCAAGGGAGTGATGTGCCATCTCTTTAGACAGATTCTATGGTTCAGAAGCAAGTAAGCTGGCAATTCCACCTGTTCTGAATAGGAGGTGTTTATTCAAAAATGTAGCTCATTGAGAATGTGTCCTCCTTAGGCTATGTCCACCAAAAGTAGTGACAGACCTCTCATTTTCTTCAAAACTCCCTGGAACACTCAGAAAACAAAAGAAGGTTAATCAATATTTGTTGATCTGAAAATTTTGAAAGGAAAGTGGCCATTTTAATGGTTCTAATGACATTCTCAGAACAGTGTTGTTCTTGAAGAGATATGGACCTGACATGTTGTCCGAATTTGAGAATAATTCAAAGATTCAACAACAGCCTCAGTTTCGTCATCAGAAAAAAAAAATCTTCCATGAAAAATGTAAAATGTAAAATGTTCCCTGTCACCTACCCATCTGTTTTGAAAAAAAAAAATACATTGCAGATGGCACAAGCTTTCTAGGAGGAGATAATGTAGCATAGATATTCACAGTGACCATCTAGCAGAGCAGTACTTACTGAATCAGAAGACATAAAATGCCCCATTTATTATAGATGAACATTTAGGTTATTACTTATGCAAGTGAAGTACTCTCTTAAGGCACATTTTTCTCTAACAATTAGTGTTGTTATGGAAAAAAATAATATTTTAAGTTGTCTAGAAAGATGATGGAAGAATTTGTGTAGTTTTATCATTTTATAATGTTTTTGTAATTTAGATGATTAGTTCTACTTAGTAACATGTAAAATTAATAAATTCATTTTGAAAAATCTTGAAACATAAAACCGATGTTCAACTGCATCATGGAAGGAATAAATTATGGTTGCAAAGGAAGAGACAACCATGTAATTACACTTTCACCTGCTCATGTGCTTCACATGTGTATCTCACTGGCAAAGAATGTATTCATAAGCGTTGGGGCACAAACCAAAACCATGTAAATCTGTTTTCACTGACATCACCAAAGAACTTGTGATCTGCCAATGCTGCTCCAATGTCATAAATTCAAATGAGTGAAAACTGCTTGTTATTTAGCAGAAAATAAAATCATATCTCTTCTAGACCTTATTTGCTCTCTCTGCAATGAAAATTTTGTGAAATAAACACCCCAACTCAGTATTCTACACTGACAGAATCCCTGAAAAATAAAAAATTATAGCTAGATAGCAGAAACAAGTTCTCGTGTTCTATACCACTGTAGGATGACTATAGTTAATAATAAAACATAGTTTAAAATGCCTAGAAGGAGGATATTGAATGTTTCCAACACAAATGATAAATGTTTCAGACAATGCTTATGCTAATCACTCTAATCTTATCACTACACATTATATGTACATCCAAACACCACTATGTACTGCATTAATATACACAATTATTATTTGTCAATTAAAAAAGTAGTATTTGGTCAAGCATGGTGGTTCATGCTTGTAATCCCAACATTTTGGGAGGCTGAGGTGGGTGGATTAGTTTAGCTCAGGAGTCCCAGACCAGGCTGAGCCTCGGCAACATGAAGAAACTCTATCTCCAAAAAAATACAAAAACTAGCCAGGCGTGGTGCTGCATGCCTATAGTCCGATACTCAGGAGGCTGAGGTATGAGATCACCTGAGCCTGGGAGGTGGAGGATGCAGTGAACTGTGATTGCACCACTGCACTCTAGCCTGGGCAACAGAGTAAGACCTGTCTCAAAAATAAATTAATTTAATTAAATTTTAAAAAGATTGCCAAGGTAAGTGAGAAAAATACAAAGGAAATAAACTCTCTTTTTAAATATTGGGTAATTTTCTTTGTGAATAACCACAGAGTATAGATAACATATGAAAATTAGGTTACTTTCTGTTTTCTAAATTTTCAAAAATTTCTAAAACATCCCAGAACACAACATCAAATTCATTGCTGCAGGCCTATCTGCATTATCTACTATATTTAGGGAAAACTTTACATCTAAGCCTAATATTAAGTCTTACCAGACTCCTGCAAAAGTAAACCCAGAGAGGTGGTAATGAGTATAACTCTGGAATCACAAAAAACTATGGGCCAGAATATAAGGATCCGAATTGTTGGACAGTTTTTTAAAAAGTAAAAACATTGTATTTATCAAGTTAAAAGAAGATATCATGGATCATATTTACTACTAGTTGGGATCACACTGAATTTTAATAAAAATTTATTGAGCAATTTATTTCCCATCATACCAAAAAGATGAACTTTAAAAGACTCTATAACTTATGATTTCCTTCTCATGCAAAATTTGAAGACAAATTCAAAATATTAGCTACTATTTAAAGCAGTTTTTTTATATTTAGTTGTACTATAGCATATATACTAGTAGTATATATAGTGGTATATGTTTTATATATACTTTATATAGATTTTATGCTATTTTATGCTACATATGTATGCATATATATACACACACATACCTGCATAACACAAAGCTTAGTTTATTGCTTACTGGAGCAAAGAAGAATGCAAGCTCTACAGAGTCTTCCTTCCTCAGTGTCTCAGAGGAGAAAGAACAAACTGGAAATTTGGAGTCTGGTTTACGTGGCTCTTTCAATAAGGAAGCTTGGTTAGAGATATGTAAGTTTTATGTACTCTGCACAATACATTTGAATATCCATTTTATATTTAACAATTTTAAAAATGCATTTATTGTTTTTACATATTAAGTATAACAAATCATTAAAAGTACAGGGAGGAAGGCAGTAAACCACATTGCCATGTATGTACCTATGTAACAATCCTGCATGTCCTGCACATATACCCCAAAACCTAAAATGCAATAAAATACATATAAAAAAAATACTATGATGTCTATTTATATATAAATTGTTTCAAAAATCATAAAGAAATTAATATTCTAATATTTACATGGATTACATGGATTAAAAGTGACATTAATATGATTTATAAATATATATATTTGGCTGGGATGTTCAAAAATGTTATAAGAAGGGACACATGATGAAGAAAAGCCTGGAAATTGCTGGATTAGACAATCCATAGAAGGAAGTGCCTAGTGCATGCACCAAGGCTGTGGTTGTGGAAAGGTAGAGGAAGGAATAAGATCAAGAACCTGATGGACTGGGATTTAGAGAAAAGAGTGTTGGGAAGGTGGAGGTGTCATCAGCAGCGACTATGGAAAATGGCTGTGGAGTGGAACGAATGATGAGGCCAGGAGCTGTGGAGATGGGTTTAAGTTTACTGTAGAAACTGAGGACGAATAGAGCAAGGGGACCCAAGTAGTTATAACGGATTCACACTGCAGCACTAATGGTAGCCTTGTATCTAGGACATAGTGTGTATTCAATAAATGTGTTTAAGAAGAACAAATGAGTAAGTGAATAAAATAATGAATGAATAAATGCACAGGGCTTAGCAAAGCAATGTGGAGTAAGAAAATTTGGGCAAAATGAAAATGACCTTCTAACCAAGATTCCACAAAATGTTATTTCCTAAAAATAAAGAAAAATTGTAACAACAACAAAAAAATAAATAAATAAGAGTACAAATACATTACGAAATTACATGGCTGCATAAATCCTTCTAGTATCTTTTTAGACAACACAAAATATTATTTTATTTTCACAATAGGACTGTTGGTTACAGAAAAAATAAAAAGTCTTAAGAAGGGTGGTTCGCTTGCCTCAGTAAGAACCTAAATGTCTCCATCTACAATAAACGGGGCATTGCATGTCTTCTGATGACTGGTTTAGCATTATTTTTTAGTAAGTAGCATCTGCTGGCTGAGCACTATGCATGTCTTTGCCTCTTTCCTCATGTTCATTTCCAGAAAGCTTATGCCACCTGTGCAATGGACTTTTCTTCAAAACAAATAGACAGAAGAAAGAGTTTATTTTATTGAGAATTTTGTTTTCCAAATGGACAAAAACAGTCCTTACAACTGAAATCCTTACTGAATCTCTAAATTAACCCTGAATTTGGAGAAGGCTTCTAGAGATCAACACTGTGATTTATTTGAGAATACCTTTTAGAATCATCCAACAGGCCACTTGCTCTTTTAAGTTTTCAAATCACCAGGTATTTATTAATCATCTCCTAAGAGATAGTACTGTTAGGAGATTTGGCAGACTCAAATGATATGGTCACTGCCTTTTGGGCTATTCTCTGGCTATCTCCTAGGCCTTAACTTTGGTTTAAAATAATCTAAATAGAGCAACATGGAACACAGGTAAACAGTAATAATTTTTAAAAAGATCACCAGAAATATACCAGGTTAAATAATCAGACACGTGTTTACTAAGCTCTGTAAAGAAAAGAGTTCAGGGTAAAAAATTATTATGTATAGGAATAGCTGATTAATTCTTAAAATGGTGTATTTATGAAGAACCTAAAGTGATTGCTACTTCTAAAATACTTTATTGTTACCTTGAGTTTTGATTTTTAAGCTATCTTTCTGTTCTTATAACAACTATCTTGAAAAATATTTTTTAAACAGAAAATCTTAGTGAAGAAAACACCTATGGCAGAAAATCTCAGCCAGCATTTAAATATATACTTATTGTCAGATGATTCAAACAATAGAGTTAACAAGTAATTCAAACTATCCCCACCCAAATTTAACAAGCAAGGTTTCTTTAATTCTTCACCTGTTCGGGCCAAAATTTTAGTTGTTTGCACCTTGTTTCTTCACATTAAGGATTCCAAAGGTGAAATGTGAAGAAAACCCAAACCTCTGAGTACATTTTCCTTGTGAATACTGATAAAACACAATTTGAGTAACTATGTGAAATGCAGTGTATTGATGGTAAAAACTTGACATGAAAGCATTTTCATATAAAAAGGTCTAAACATTTAAAAAGTCCAGATTTAAAAGGTTCGAGAAAATTACAGTGTCTGCTTGAAAAGCTAATGCTTCCCTACCTTTGCATTAGTAGTAACATGTGGATAGATAATATCAGATTATATCTGAAATTTTGAGTCTAGTTCTGGGCACCATCATTTCAAAGGTATATTGGGCAAAGTAAATCATTCAGAAGAGTCTTCACTAAATAAGGATCCCCTGGGGACCCTGACTACATAAGAATTGCATTATAGGACTACAGTGTTTGTTTCTGGTATAGGTGAACAGGAAGAAAAATATGTAAATGAGTTTCAAATATTTGAAGGGCTTTCCTGCTGAAAAGTTACTGGATGGGTTCGGAGTTGCTTCTGAAAGTCTGTTTATCAGAATCATCCAACAGGAAGTAGTCTACTCAGGAAGTGACTGTTTCCTCAGAAGCTGGAATTGTTAACCACAATTATGTAAAAGTTTCCCTAGAAAAAAACAAACAAACAAGAAATACCCAACTCTTCCTAGAACAGGGACGAGGGAAAGCAGAAAGAGAAGGAGTCCATGAAAGCATAAAGTCTTGGGAAAACTATGCATTCAGGTAATGTAGATGGGAAAGCGTTAAAAAGAATGCTAGGATTAGAGCATGAGAACTTCACAGGTTACCACCACCTGCCCCACCACCCCCTCAAAAAAACAACCAAATCCTTCCTCAAGATCAGACTTCAGCTTTATGCCTTCTTCACTAAACCTCTCTGCTCTTTGAAAATATACCCAACTTCTCATTCTATTTCCAGTATTTTCTTAATTAGAAACTCAGTTAATAGTGAGATAGTTGACAGATGCCACTCTGAGGTTTAGATCACCATAATTTCGCACTATGATTTGGTTTTGGAAGGTATCCAGTTGGATATTTCAAGGCAT
The DNA here is from genome assembly GCA_963573385.1 of Cacajao melanocephalus. Classification (NCBI taxonomy): domain Eukaryota; kingdom Metazoa; phylum Chordata; class Mammalia; order Primates; family Pitheciidae; genus Cacajao; species Cacajao melanocephalus. The sequence continues at coordinate 95,480 of CAUYLG010026058.1, read as the reverse complement.
CTACGCTTCCTGATGCTCCAAAATGATTTCATTCCATCGTGGCATAGCAACGGATTTCTCTACCTAGCATATGAGCAAAAAGAAAAGTATGATAATGGTCTATAATAAGCTGGGAAGATGTTTATGGCACTTTTAAAACCGGAAAGGCTACATTTAAAAGGACTCAAGCGCAAGAGGAAATGAAGGGATGTGCTAAGATTACATGAAGGCAGGCCTTATCTCTGAGGGAAAGGCTTTATGAGCAAAGCCTGCTCACTGCAGCTGGAGTGGCTTGGAAAGCACAAAGATATGCAAACAGTGGAAAGTCAACAATTAGAGAATGTTAGGGATCTCCAGGGTGGAATTAGGAGGTACAATAGGAACTGTTTATGTACAAAAGGAAGTTTTGTAAATGATTTTGACATTGATCATGGGATCTCAATAATTTTATATTTATTAGAAAATAAATTGTACATAAGTGGAAAAAATTAATAAATAAATGCTTTGTGGCTCTGTATTCAGGACCATACTATCTTAAATGCTAAACTTACAAACAATGTTATGTAATTTTAGAAGTTTGTTATTTTTTTTGTTATTTATAGTTTTCAACAATATAGAGCTCATGATCAGTGTATAATGTTTTAATTGCGCATTAAAAGAGATTGCATGATCTGAAATTTCTGGAATCTTCATCATTTCACAGATTCTATATTAAATTATTGGAGAGTAGGCAATGCAGTATAATTTAGGTTTGAGAATTACATTGAATCTATTTCACATTGAAGGCATGATATAATTTAAAATAAAAAAATGAGAGACATCAGCATCGACACACATTCAGGCAGATGTGTCAGAAAAACAGTTCAGTATAAGTACCGCAGTTAAATTTTCAATCATTAATCCAGATGTTTGGCATGGCATCAAACATACAATTTGACCAAATAATTGATCCCTTATGAAAATCATTAGGTTCTCAAGACAGATGAATTCTGATTATTTATTTAATTTTCGTGTCATTATATCTACATGGTAAAAATTTCTTAACCATATTTTTCTGCACAGAAATGTATTGGGGACTTTAAATTATTTGGCTTTTAATGCATACATGAACCCTACATTTTACTCTATTCTGTAGATTCAGTCACTATTTTCTTTTACTATATACAATGGATATAGTGGTGATTGTTAAGAATTAAAAACATGTGGTGTGCTAATTACTGTAACATAAAATTATTTTCACATTAAATATCGGGTAGAAATTAGCATCTCTAACTCTATTTTCATCAGGTCATTTCCTCTGGATTTGATGACCACTAGTAAATATTTAAGCCATGTGCTTCAAGTTCACTAATAAACAGCCACTGTCTAAAATTCCCTACAAAAATTCATTAGCAGCCTTTAAAAATAACTATTAATAACACGTCAATAGGCTTAAACTTTACTGAACCTGAGTTTTGCTCTTTGTCATCATTCCAAATCTAATTTGACTTTCACTTTAATAAGTTCCCTTCCTCTCAGGCAAAAAGCCGCATTCATTTCCTTTTTGCAGAACTCTACCAATATGTTACTCTTAGCTATAATGTAACCAGTGCAGTCAGTCTGTAGTTCATCAATGAAAGAAGTCGTTTATTCATTTCATAAAAATGATTTATGGATGAGAACTTTAAGTCCACAGCAAGGCAAAAATAAGAGAATAACAGTCCAGGCCATGAATGCAGGTGTTGTTTAAAACTCTCCAGTGCTTTGTACATAAAGAAAACTTTTACATGCTGTAAGAGATTTCACATGTTTTGCTAAGAGGGTTTAGATTATGCCTTGAAGAATACTGTTTCTCAGTTCCAAATTTCCAATAAATATCTATGTTCATTTGGGGTAAGAAAGAAAAAAATGAGATTCTTCTTTTTATGGCACAAATAGTGTTTAAGGCATCTGTAGCTGTCAACTTGAAATTAAAACAAGAAATCTGTTTGCATATGACAAGTTTAAATCAACTCCAAATTATGTCCAAATTGGACAGAGCCTAGATTTTGTCACCATCGTCCCAACATTTCAGTTTTGATTAAGAGCAGACTCGTGTTCTACCCTGCGTCTTCAAGGAGACACTTCTCTTTTTTTCAGGTGCTGGAAATTATTGGCTGGGCATGGTAGCTCACTTTTGTAATCCCAAGGCTTGAGACAGCCTGAGAAACACAGCAAGACCCTGTCTTTACACTCAATTTTTTTGAAAAATAGCTGTACATGGTCACACGTCCCTAGCTATTGGGGAGGGTGAGGTGGGAGGATCAATTGAGCCCAGGAGTTGGAGAATGCAGTGAGCTTTAATCATGCCACTCCACTTTAGTTTGGGTGGCAGAGCAAGACTCCATGGCAAAAATAAAATTCATTTTAAAAAAAGCAATCATGACTAATATTAATTACTGTCACACAATTCCAAGACACAGAGCTATCCTAAGCACAGAAATGAATTCCCTCAATTCTTAAAAAAAGATAATGTTTTATTTTTAAAAATCTATGTTAATATGTAACCTACACATAATATATTCCACGTTTCACATTAATAAATTGTTTATGTAATACCCAATAGGACTCAGATACTCAGGAAAACTTTCATTTATAAAACTATTTTCTTTTACATACAAACATGCCACACACACACACCAAAACAAAAACAAAAACAAAGCCAGAAAAGTAAATTTGATAATTGTCTAGGGATAAAAGTCTAGAGTTAACACATTCTAAAAAACATGGCCAAATCTGAAGGCGAAGTGGCGTTCTTTCTATCAACAGAGAAAGAAATAAAATATACGAACCCTGAGGCAATAACCTGAAAATGGCCCAAAAGTCTTTGCAATCTTTGCTCAGGAATATGAGAACCAAAAGGAATTCACCAACCCACATATCCTTTAACAAAGGTAGGTACACAGTAACTGACTTCGGTGTGTTTCCTCCTCTACTTACTCACATATACTCACACTTTCCACTATTTCAGGGTATCTCAAATGACAACAAAACAAGCTGTCATCATTTGAGATATCTGGAGTAGTGGAAAGTGTAGGTTTTTTACGAGCCTTTGTATCAATAATTTACTTCAGGGATTGTGAGGATTTGCAACAGCATGTAAGATTCTAGCAAATACTAAGAACTCAACAAATACCTAAACTCCTCCAAATTCCTATATTGATTTATTTATTCATCCATTCACTTATTCCTTAATAATTAGATAATATGCAAATCAGAAGAATAAATTAGTTTTTCTAATTATAATTAATATGATTTGTTATACCGGTTAGGATGTGACGCTGCAATAAAAAAAAATAGACCCCAACATTTCAGCAGCTTAAAACAATAGACTTTTATTTCTTGCTTGTTATAGATCTGTTTGTTCAAAAAGTGAAGCAACTTCTCTACAGAGTCTTTCAGAATCCAGGTTGTCAGCAGCTATACCATATTCATACATGACTGTTAAGATCACCCTAACAGCTGCTATCCCAATTGACGGGAAGATAAAAGAGAATAGAGAAGCACACGGGAGATTTTTATAGACCAGCTGTGGAACCCAGATTCTATTCAATATAATTTGGTTCACAACTAATGTAAAAGAGACTGGGGAATACACTCAACTCTGTGTTCGAAGAAACAGACATCGGACTTGGATCTCTGGCTCATCAAGTTTAGAAAGAAAAAAAAATAACTGTAAGTATCTTTTGAACTAAAATTCTAAATTTTCTGTCACATTGTAAGAAGAAAATAAATATTTTCTGCATAGTACTAATTATTATTACTACTATGACTGGCAAACATACACGCACAGGCACTAAATGTTTGAGAGTCTGTGCAGCACACAGGGAAGCACGTACGACGGTTAGGAATTGTACTTGGTTAGAGTAGTTAACCAAGTTATGGTGAGATAATTCACCAAATCTCTTTTAGTGTCAATCATCTTCATCTATAAAACAAAAAGAGTAATCCTACCTACTTCATTAGGATGCGATGTGGATTAGTTGGGTTATACACAAAACAATTAGAACAAGTCATGGCACATAGTTCTCCACAAGTTTGCACTGTTACTACCATCAACACAATGAGTGCTTTGCTCATATAGCCTTTATTTAATTCCTTGCTACAACCATTTTCACTGATTTTTAAGCACAAAGAATTGTAAATGAAGTGTAAAGGGGTTTCAATTCCAGTTCAATTAGCCAGTGAGTTCAGTAATTTTTTTCAAGTCCCTTTTCATTTACAAGGCCAAATGAGAACTTCAAAGATGAAAGAAGATCACTAGAGGCAATAAGCAGCACATTCAAGCCAGTCACTCATATAGTTCCCACCTTACCTCCATCCTTCTCACTAGGATGGAAAGGTTAAACTGAAAGGAGAGTAGAAGAGGAAATTGTGTGGGTAAGCAGAGATATTTTGGCACTCCCAGGTGTCTAAGCAAATAGTTGTTTCAAGGTGCTGCCTGGGATGAGGGAGCTGGAAGGTAGTGTAGGAGTGAGCCACCATGCTGATGATGGGGGAAAGTCTATGATCACCCTTGACAGGAAATAAACACAGAAGCTCACAAACAGCAGGCACTGAGATTACACACTCCTTGGCACTGACATATATATTAATAGCCAGTTATGTCTGTCAGTCACTGGCAATCCAAAAGCCCCAGTCTGGACTCTGCTCCTCTTTCTTTTTCGTTATTGCTCTTTTTAACAGCTTTTTTGAGATATAATCCACATGCCTTTAAATTCACTTTTTAAAAAGTAGATAATGCAGTGTTTTTAATATATTCACAGAATTGTGCAATCACCACCACTATCTAATTCCAGAAAGTTTCATTACCTAGAAAGAAATCATGCAACTATTAGCAGTCACTCCCTACAGCCCCTGGAAACCACTAATCTGTCTCTATGAATTTGTTTATTCTGGATTTATATATAAATAGATTAATATATATATGTGGCCTTTTGTTACTGGCTTCTTTTGCTTATCATAATTTTTTTAAAAGTCATCCATGTCATAGCATATATCACCACTTCATTCCTTGTTATGGCTAAATAATATTTCATTGTACGGATATACCACTTCTATATATTCTGCTCATCATTTGGACATTTGGGTTGTTTCCATTTATTGAATACTGTGAATAATACTGCTGTAAACAATTGTATGTAAATTTTTATGTGGACATTTTTCTTGAGCACATGCCTAGGATTGGAATTGCTTAGTCATATGGTAACTCCATGATTAATTTTGGGGCATTGCTGAACTGTTCTCTAAAGCAGCTGCATGAATTTACATCACACCAGCAACGTATGAGAGTTCCAGTTTCTCCACATCCTCATCAAGGTTTGTTATTGTCTGTCTTTTTTCATTATAGTCATCCTAGTGTGTCTGATATGGTCTCTCATTGTGGTTTTAATTTTATTTCTCTAATGACAATGATGTTGAAATATTTTTATGTACATATTGGTCATTTGTATGTCTTCCATGAACCGTCTATTCATTTTTCAATGTGTTTATTGTCAAGTTGTAAGTTATTTTATAAAATAACTGTCCATTCAAAACTTTTGCCCATTTTTCAATTCGTTTATTATCAAGTTGTAAGTTATTTTATAAAAGGACTTATATTGATACAAGTCCTTTATCATATATATGAGCTATAAATATTCTCTCCCATTCTGTATTTGGTCTTTTCACTTTCTTGATAATGTCTTTTGAGTACATAAGTATTTAATTTTGACTATTTTTAATTTACCTGTTTTTCCCTTTTTAATTATGCTTTTGGTTTCAAATCTAAGAGATCATTGCCTAATCCAAAGTTGTAAACATTTTTTCCTTTTTCCTCTAAGGAAACACACTTGGCTTTGTTCTTCCACCTCTCTAGCTGCTCTTCTTCAGTCTGCCTAACTATGGTATCTTTTTCTCCACCCATCCACACCGCTAAGAGTTTTATAGTTTTAACTCCTACATTTAGAACTCTAATATCACAAGCTAATTTTTGTATGCGGTGTGAGGAAGGTGTCTGACTTCATTCTTTTGCTTGGATTGGATATCTAGCTGTTCCTGCACCATTTCTTGAAGGCTGTTCTCTCCTTATTGAATTGTCTTGGCACTCTTGTCAAAATCAATTTACCAAAATTGTAAGGGTTTATTTTTGGACTCTACCCCTCTATCTTGCCTCAAATCTTACTGATAAAGTGAAAGACTGAAGGGAAAAAAAAATGAATCCAGGTGGAGGGATTCTCCATGTGAGTTAGCAAAGCGATCAGCTTTGCTTCCCATTCCCTGGTGTGTTTGGAGAGCTCTCCGTTGACAGCCATCAGCTAATGGAAATAGTACTTGAATGTTATCAATGGCCTCCTACAAGTCAAATTAAGTTGTCCTTTATTTCAGTATTGTCCGCTGACATTTGGCATTGCTGCCCACTTCTGGAAACTTCTGTAATTGTTCTTCTTCTGTCTAATTCACTATCTTATTTTTTTCTGAAACTAGCCACACCTGAAAAGTTGGTTTTCCACAGAAATCTATCTTCATACTTCTCTTTTTATTTAAAGATTTCTGGATGCCATACAATATACATTCTTGCACTTCGTGCACAACAGAAGATCAACTTTTATCTGGACAAATTGCTTCAGAACTAAATGACAACATGTCCCAACTTTCCTTGCACATTTTTATTGCCATGTGTCTTAACTCCAGATAATAATATGAAAGCAAAAGTGTTGTATGAATCTGGAAAATGTCTTAATTGGTTAGGGAATGCACTCTTGCTTTGCTCTTCCTTTGCTGATAACCTGGAACACAGTAGAGATGGCTGGAGCCCCAGTTAAGTCATGATCATTTTGGAATTTTTAAAATTTTATGTAGCATACCTAACTATAATTGAGAAACCTTCAAAGGCTATGCATTTATGTATCAATGAACAAATACTTATTGAGCATCTACTACCTATCAGATACTGTGACAGATATCATGGTGATGTGATGCTGTCCTCATGAAGTCCCCAGCCTAGAGAGAGATACATACACATATACACACCTAAAACCCTTAATGGTATTTTTTATAAAAATAATATTATAGAAAATGTGAGTGTACGAGGGTAATATAAGGAATAAAGCAATCAATCCTTTCAAGGTTTTAGTAAGCTTTGTGGGGAAGCAATATGTGTATTGAGACTAGATAGATTTTGTAAATGAAAGAGAAAAACCATTTTAGATGATGTGGGGTTTACAAATGTACAGATTGTACAGATGTGAAAGTTCATGATTAGTTTAAAATGTGGTATCAGTTATGGCTAGAGAAAAGGCTGGTGTGTGACAGAGAGAGATACAGACAGAGAGGAGAGAGAGATGAAAAGAGGGGGAGGGGAGAAGACACAGCCAGAGAGGAGACAGATCCTGGGAAGCAGCAAGTGATCACAGAGGAACAGCAACAGAGGGTGTTCCAAGGAAATGGGAATTTGGGGTATTGCATGTCAAATTGAGAATTTATGTCTCAGCTTATGAATCAGAGATAGAAAATATGTTTGAATCCTTATGTCAACTCTAATTTTGCCTGCCTAAAGTACTATGTTGAGAAGAATCCTGAATTTACACCTGAGCTCAGGAAAGAGTGACATAAAGTATTAGGAATGCTGGTATGACATCTGCGGCCATATCACCCTGTAAGTGGCTGATCATATCTCAGAAACTAAGTCACGTTGAGCCCAGTTAGTACTTGGATGAAATGTCTGTATGAGTTTGGGACATGTGGTGTTTAATTTTATGTGTCAACTTAGCTGAGCCACAGTGCCCAGGTATGTGGTCAAACGTTATTCTAGATGTTTCTCTGAGGCTATTTTTGGATGAGTTTAACATTTAAATTGATGGGCTTTGAGTAAAGCAGGCAGTCCATCACAATGTGAGTGACCGCACCAATCAGTTGAAGCCCCAAATAAATAAAACACTGACCTCCTTGAACAAGGCAGAATTCTGCATCTCATGGCCTTTGAACTTGAACTGCAGTATCAGCCCATGTCTCCCGCTGATGTCCTTTGAATTCGAACCGCAGTATTGGCTTTTCTCCAGTCTCCAGCCTGTTGGTCCACCCCGCAGATTTTGAACTTACCACCCTTCATAACCACGTTTCTTGAATATCTCTATTGCTCTCTCTGTATATACATTCTATTGGTTCTTTTTCTCTAGAGAATCCCGAGTAACACCAAAGGATAGAATACTAGCATGTGAGGAATTAAAGCGTTTTGAACCTTGGCAAAAATACTTTGAGACAGGTGTGGTCATTATCCTATTTTAGGTGAAGAAAACTAAAACAAAGAGATATTAAATTACGTAGGCCTGGAACTTTGGCTGTGAGGGCCTAGAGATCACGCCCTTCCTGGGGGCCACGCAGCAGTGTACTCCTGCTGATGGAGTTGTAGGAGAACAAGTTGTCAAAGGCATTAAGTAAGCCACAACCTGCTGCAGGATACTTGAGATTTCTGAGGGAACTTCATGCCCTTAAAGAGTCCAGTCTTTTAATTTCTGATCTCTATGTTCTATTTATTTCTTCTTATTTCACACAAATGGCTATGGCCTCAAATCTTCTGGGGAAAGTAAATTTGGGTGAGAAGATGACTTCTAAAACTCCTGTTGGCTTTCCCTTCAAATGACATGCAGGGTCCAACCACGTCTCATCCCTTCACTGATACATTCTGATGTGAGTCACCATCATCTCTTCCTAGATACTGCTATATTCCCCCTAGCTAATCCATCTCCTTTTATCTTGGTCCCTCTACTAACTACTCTCAAAACAGCTACAAGAGATACATTGATATCTTAAATCAGATCAATTTACTCTGCTCCATCTCTTCAAAGGCTCCCAATCTGAGCAAAGCCAACATTGTCACAAAGGTCTATAAAACTATACAGCTTCTGTTCCTACCCTATTAACTCTTTGAATTTACATACTCTCTTCAATCACACTGGCCTCTGCCTTAATACAGACTTGCCTGACATACCTGAAGGTCTTTCACACTGGGCTATCCCTCCTCCTGAAATGCTGCCTGCCGAGAGAACCATAGGGCTTACTCCCTCAACTCTTGCAAGTGTTGGGATAAATGAATCATGGAGAACTATCCCACCCATTCTATTAACAATGGCACCATTTTACTACCTTTTTAAAAAGATTTCTGTTTCAATAGCACTTAGGAGCATTGCAGGTGCTCCTTAACTATTTGCTGAATATGTGTGATTATACCTTCATTTGACCTTTTTCCAAAGGCATGACTCCATTTCCTGGTCAAAGACCCATAAAAGGGCCATAGTCTTACCACCTGCCAAAGCTTTCGTTTTGTCACTGGTGTTTCAGTTTGGACACAGGGGTGATTGACTTTTTTACTCCTGTGGGGGTGTAAGTTGTGGGACTCCCAGTCAAGACAGTTTGGAGCCATGTATAGATAATTTATCCTTTAGCAAAGAAGAAACTACTTTGTCTTTCTATTTCTACTTGAAAACTATCTAAATTTAGCATCAGTTTCTCTCTCTACTTTAAGGGTTCTTTAAAACCATCAAATAGTAGTCAACACTCTGCCATATTCTGAATGTGTTGCACTTTTTCCCGCATGTTATGGCTCAGTCTATAGGTGATATACTTTCCCATGCTTGGTCGTTTTACTATTACATAACAATGGTCACTCACTCTCTAGACTACAGTATCTGCACCACTCATTATCCAACTGCCTCTACTATGGCAATGTCACATTTTAGTATTTTATTATTATAGCATTCCACTTCCATTACAAAATTCTACCACATAGTTGAAATGATTGGCTGCACATGACAGAAAAAAAATGCCTTAAACGAAATAGAAGTTTATTCATCTCTCATGCAACAGAAAACACATGAGGTCCAGGCTTCTTCCAATGCTCAAGTCCAACAAACTGAAAGCATAGCCTTCATTCTCATGGTCCAAGCAATAGGCTAGAATTTCTGTCATATCCTTCTCTTCTACTTAGTAGATGAAAAAACAGGACATTAAAAAAAAAAGCAATCCTCTCTTAAATGAGACTTACAGGAATCCACAGGTAACAACTCTGCTTATATCTCACTGACTAAACATTAGTTACATGGCCCACATCCAGATTCAAGGGAGGCTAGGAAATGAAGCTCTTTATCATAGAGGACACACAGCTAGCTAAAAAACAGGATTCTAGTTTCTAACAAAGAAGGAAAGAATGAATATTGGGACAACTATCAACAGTTAGAAGTCAACTCATTGAACTTCCAAAAGAAAAAGGTAGACTGTAAAATCACATTTTATTAACTTGAGACTAAAAGAGTATCCAAGAACTACTGCATATCTGCAACTTCTGAAAACTGCATATTCTGAATACTATATATTCTGAAACTTCAAGCACCATCTATTCTGGGGTATGCACTTAGCCTCATACTATGCTGCTGAAAGACCAAACCAAATGAAACATGACACCCAGCTAGACTGTTCCCAATCATCAGAGGATGTAATGTTGTTTACGTCCAACAAAATGTTCTGACAGATAAGCAAAGCTATTGTTAATTTGAACTAAAATGTGAGGAACACGACATATAGTGTTAAAACATTCCTTTTGACATAGCTCCCCTTTATCCATTCCGACTGAGGAAAAAATGCTAAGCATTGTGTTCTTTGCCTTTGCTTAAATATCATACCCTTCTAAATTATTCAAAGGAATTAGTACAAACAAACTTTAAATGAAAGAAATAAAACAGTAAATTCTCTAAGAGTAGTTACAGTTTCAATATATGGACTACACACATTATTTGAAAAACGATGCTGTGGAATTAAGGATGTGTGGCAGAAAACTTTTAAATTAGCTCTACTGTTACATTCCATAAAGCTAAACTCAACTTGCATGTAAAAATAAAAGAAATTCCATGAGTCAAATAATCTATTTTCAGAGAATCATATCAATCACAATGGATCGGTTTTCTGGAAACTAACAAATTCAAACCTGGGATCCTGGGTCACAGCCTAAGTACCTTTCACTTGGCTTATGAGGTTAAGCAGGGTGTTCCCTGAGGCAGAGGCTTCCTTGCCAGTGCTCATGTTCCAGCTGAATACTCACTGCAGTTTCAGGTCAATCCCTTTGAAGGAAATGAGATTGACTCCACAAATGCAGGTGAGCCACGTAAAGATAAATGAGTCCAAACTCTAGAGCTTCTGCTTGCCATTTTGAATCAGAAAGACAAACAGATGGACATATTTCTGCCCAGGAACATTTCTACATTTCCAAGGAGAAAACTAGTACCATACTTTCAGTGGAGGAGAAGCAGCAACGTCCAAAGAAACATTTTGGAGGTGGAAGAGGAAGATGAGGAAGAGGAGGAGAAGGGGGAGGAGGAGATAGAAAATCTGGATAAGAAAAAACTGTTTGGGTCCAGTTTCAAGATTCAAAGGAGCTGTCACCAAATCTGAAAATTGTGAGAGACCAATCTGAGGTAAAAATAATTAATCTCTAATTGTGACAAATGTGTGTACTATACTGAAGATGGAATTTTTTCATAGTCAAAAATATACTTTCAACAAATATGCGTATTTAGTAGCTATAATGCATTTTTCTTAAAATTAAATTAAATAACTAATCTTTTCAGATTAGTCAGTCAATAACCATTTAAAAATGTCTTCATATGGAGGCCACCCAGCTATATGCTCAGATACAATCAGATGAATTTTAATAAGTCACATTCACATATTTCAAGGCCTCTAAAGATAAGGACAAAATTTTTAAATGATAAAGACAAAATAAAAAGAGATCTTATTTTACAGCACTAACCTTTATGTTAATGTCACTCTAACTCTACTTTAATGTTTCTGTCTTGAAAACTGTTCCACAGGGGTTATTGCCCGTTGTGTGTTCTTAGTACTTGCAATATGAAGGTGACAAATAGATTGGTCTTATAGATTATCTGGATAATATATGAAAAAGAAAATTAACATGCAGTTAAAAAAATTTTGAACCAAGAAGAAAATGTCTGCAAATTTAAAGAGGTTATTTAAGAAATACGTTAAAAGCCACTACACCATGACTGAAAGCAATGTTAAAAATGTAGAATAACTCTTTCAACTTTTGCTTATGAATATACAATTTAAAGTGAAGAAGTCAAAAGAGCTTTGTTGATACTAAGACCATGGCAATTGTCAGTGCATGGTTAATCCTGGCTTGGGTAGATAGGAGTATACTGGGTATGATTTAGGAAGTCCAGTAAAATAGCCCTTGCCTAGAAATACCTTGCCCAGCAGAAGGTCAAAGTACCCACTGGCCACTAGATCATCTTGACATCAGTTTGTGTTACCATTTTTTTTCTCTTTGGGCTAAAGGAGAACTTTTTAAAACAGAAATTCTAAAACCACAAAGGAGAAAACTTTTGATGTATTTATATATTTATGTTGTGGCAAGTGTTTATAAATGGTAGACTGGAAAAATATTTCCAATATAATTGATAGAAAAAAATTATCATATAAATTAAGAAATAATAAATCAAGAAGTAAATGGCCAAAAAATATGAACAAACCTAACAGAGAAGAAGAATTGCAAATTACCTGTTTCCAAAAAAGTTGACTCTGTTCTGCTCCCCATTCTGGTTAGGTACAACGTTTTGGAGTAAGATCAGGGTCAACAGCAGCCTAGTCAGGAAAAATTACATATGGTATGTGGAGAGTTTGTTTCTCTCCTTTTCCCAGCCCATGATTCCATTAGGGTGTTGAAATCTTTAAGAAGACTTACATATGCTATAGTATTTATTGTCTTGACGGGAACTACCAGGAAAAGCAACAGAGCTGCATTAGGAAGTCTTCTCTCAAGGATGTATCCTAAATTTAATCCTTTAATATAGAATTCAAATTGTATTTTCCCTACTTGTGTGAGGTAAAGTCTCCTGATTAGTCTCTCCTGAGCCTTTACCCCAAATAAAGCAAAGCTAAGAAACCACATATGGCACCACCTCCACCTTTCACTAGGTCCTCTGTGGAAAAGAATGTAGTTCTGGACAACCAAAAAAGTGACACATAATATCCCACAATACTGTCAACTATTGATTACCTTTTATTTAATGATTATGAGCTTATTTTGATTTTATATTTCTTCTTGAGTCAATTTTGACACATTTTATCTTTGTTTTATTTGAATCCTTTTATTACGTTGTTGCCAGAATAAATATCTGTATAACATGTTCAGTCATAGAAAATTATATTAAAGGCATTGTGATTAGGCTTCTGTCATTTCCCCAGTGTATGTACAAATATGTTTCTTTATAGCTACATTTTACTATATTCTTAAAATATCATATACATATACACTCTACATTAGCAATAGGAAATCAATGAATAGTTGCAAGATTTCAGTATTGGTTTGGTTTGCTTTTTATCAAAGACAGCCTCTCTCCCCTGCCCCCTCTCTCTGTTTCTCTCCTTCTCTCTTTCTGTCTTTAGCTGCATGGCTCCTTTTTAAAAAAAAAAAATTATTTCTATAGGTTACTAGGGAACAGGTGGTGTTTGGTTACACGAGTGAGTTCTTTAGTGGTGATTTCTGCCTTGCCTAACAGGGTCCTTGGGAAGGGCTGCCAGAGGCACTGGGAAATGACACATTTTATCGTTCTAGAAAAGTATCTATTTTATCTAAGTTTTCAAATTTTCAACATTATAAGTTGTATATTTTATAATATAGCCAATATATTTATCTGTTTCCTATTTTTCTTTCCAAATATTACTTAATGCTTTTGTGCTAAACAAACTGGCCAAGGTCGTGTTTAATTGGTATTATTACATTTTTAAATAAACTATGTTTTGCTTTCTTGATTTTTTTTGGCCTATCTTTTCTTCTCGTTCATAAATTCTTGCTTCTTATTTTCTTTGTTCTACTTTTTTGGTGGTTTGTTTTCATTTTATTTTTTCAAATTCTGAGATATACCCTTAGCGTTTCAATATTTTGATGTTATCATTTTCTAATGTAAGTATTTAAGGCTATGAATTTTCCTCTAACTTCAACTACATCCCACAAGTTTTGATAAGTAATAATTTCATTACCATTTACTTCTTAGTATTCTCTACTTTTTATTACAGACTTTCTTTTAATTTTTAAGTATTTAGAGTTTTTGTTTCAAACATATAAGACTATATGATGTCAAGACTATAATACTGATACATTCATATTTATTCTTTGATATTAAGATATTTATAGCCTAACATATAGTTAATTTTTATAATTGTTATATATACATAAGAAGAAATTATATTCTTGATGGGTGCAGAGTTCTATAAACAGCCTTTAAGGAAGCTTATTATTATTCAAATATTCTCCATTGTTTTTAATTTTTAGTCTTTCTTATATATTGCTTAGGTAGGGAGACGTGTTAAAATCTCCCACTATGATAGTGAGTTTGTCAATGTCTTTCTCTAGGCCTGTTACTTTTTGCTTTAGGTGAAATCAATATTATTAGAAACATACAAGTTTGGTTGTTACATCTTTCTGGTAAATTTAAACTATAAGAATGCTTTTGCTTTAGTGACTATTTTGTTTAATATTACACCAGCTGTATCAAACTTTTGGTTAGTATTCCACTTTTTATAGCCACTATTTCTATATCCTATATTTTATTTGTGACACTTATAAGTAATAAATAGCAGAAATCTATTTTTGTCTAATCTGAAAAATCTCTGCATTTAATTGCTAAATTTTATTTATTTACATTTATTGAGATTGTTTGTATTCTTAGATTAAATTTATTTTTAGAATTACAGAACCGTATTTTATGTTGCTTATTTTATTTATACTTTTTTCTTTCTTCTTTTCTCCCTTCCTCTGAAGTTTTCTCTAATGAATTGAAAGAGATGCACTCTATTTCTATTCCTTTAGTAGTTAATCTTACTACTTAAGATAAATATAAATCAAAGTGTGATGTATACTTTATTTCTAACCTCCTCTTAAATAATATAGGGCTTTTGAAAGTCTGAATTTGTATTAACACCCTCCCAATTTATCTCATTCCCATCCAGCCTTTTAACTATCTATTTTATTACTCTTACGAGACATTTCATTGTCTTACGTATTTATGGGTAGTCATATATGTGTATATACAGACATAAATGACCAAGTGTTCTGGCAATTTACTGCCACATAAATGACAAAGTGTCCTGGCAATTTATTGCTTCTATTTGTTCTTGAATCTTAGATGATCCAGTTTATTAATAATTTATTAATTTAAATTTATACATTTCTATGTATTTGCCCATTTGTTCATCATCCTTGCTTGAGTCTCAGAACTTCCTTTGGGATAACTTTCTTTTTTCTTTCATGAAGACAATCCTCTTGAGTTGTGGTTGAGCTTGATATGTAAATAAGGTTGGACATTTATTTTCTTTCAACATTTTTATGATAAAACATTCTAAAACTTTGCAATATTATTTCAATGTCTTCAGTCTGTATTGTTACTGATAAGAAGTTTGATGTGATACTAATTATGTTTTCTTTAAAACTAATTCAACTGTCCTTTCAAGGTCCTTTCTTTGTCTTCATTGTTTAGCAGTTTCCATGCAATGTTTTCAGTTTCCTGAATCTGAGGATATGTCTTCCATCAATTCTGAAAAACTGGGTTTCCCCATGCTCACTTTTCTGTCTTTCTAAAATAACAATTAGACATATGATATGGTTTCTTAGATTATTCTCCATGTCTTTTATCTTCCTTCTTTATTTTTCATCTCTTGGTCTCTCTGCGTTGAAATCTGGGTAATTTATTTGGCTATATTTTCCAGTTTGCTAATTACATCTTCACCTATGCTAATATCCTGTCAATCCATCCATTTAGCTTTTAATATCAAAGATATACATTTTTAGAAGTTCTGTTTGGAATTTTTTTCAGATCTGCCTACCTATTTTTATAAATATTATCCCTTATTAATATTTTTAATTCCTTTTCTGTTAAAGAATTTTAAAACAAATTTATTTTATATTCTATACCCTATCCTCAACATCTGAGGATCTACAAGGTTAATTTCTGCTATTTGTTTTTCCTTTCCTTTTATCCTCCTGACTCTGATTTGCATAATTTGTTTGCTCAGACTATTTATAATGTTGGATGATGGGCTCATGTTTAGCTAGACTCTATCTGTAGGAATCCTGCAATACCTGGTTTGTGTATTAAGCAAGAAAATATTTGTTTTTGCTTATGTCAAGATATTCAGAATGGTAGAAGCCCAGGGAATAACTTTAGGTTAGTTTTTAAGTCTGAGTTTTCTAAACTATGACAGAAGTACAAACTCAATCACCAACACTGAGGCTTAAATTCAGTTCATTCTCTGTCTCTCTTTTCCAACAGGCATTTTTTTTTCCTGCCCTGATATCCTTTCACTGAGCATGTGTCTTAGTTCCACAGCCCACATTTCACACAGGACCAGGTCTGCGTTACCTGCCCTTCTGTGGCTATTAAAATGCAAATTTATGAAGGGGCAAATGACCTAAGGTCAGTTGCAGATTCAATATCAACTACCACCTTCATATACAACCCTGTACACACCTACAGCATACATAATCCACACTGGGAGTTCTGTGGGTTATTTTTGACCTGGAAATAAGAAAGCAAATCACTATACTCCTGTGATAGCAGCAGTAAATTGTGATGTTTTGGAGCTATTGGTGCTCATTTTTGCTTCATGTGAATTAAACCAATCTTCTGAAAGAATAATAAGACTAAGGTACAAAGTGAAGCAGAGATAAGAAGTAATGACGAAATGTCCCGGCAATTTATTCCTTCTACTTGTTCTTAAATCTTAGATGATCCAGTTGTGTCTCTGTCCTTCCCATGATTAATTAACTTTACCTTTCCTTTAATTGCTGAGAAACTTTTGGCATAAACTAGTTCAGATTATGTTTCTGAGCTTTGTAATAAAAGAAATCCTAATACACAATTATTTTATTTTACACGTCTTTTTCTTTTTCACACCCTGCAAAGCCTATGCATTACATGACAACTGATAGTTGTTGAATTAAATTGACTTAAATAAGATGAGCACAGTAGTTCTACTGAGACTTAAAAATTAACTCTTTGTTTGATCCCAGACTACTTCTAGACAGTGCTTTTAAAATGTTCCAACAATCAGGATCTAAAGAAATAAAGCAGCCTGAAAACTGACTCAAATATCAGCCCCACCAACGTGGGCCAAAAATGATGCTGCCTTCCAGCATAAAACTCACGTGCTTTAAGGACCCTTGAGAATCAACCCTGTGCAGTAAAATAAATGCTCAAGTACTAATCTGAATTGTCTGAATATTGAAAATTTTCCTGAAGTCCTTAGAAAGGAAAGACTTTATAGTCATGATTCTAAAACATAGAAAAAAGATCACATTTTAAAATCAGTAACTAAGTAAAGACAAACAAACAGGAGTAAAGGTCTGAAGCAGTTGATTGGGTAATGCATATCAAAACATGCTCCTATATAAAAATACCTTTGTGCCTCAAGTCAGCCATGTTGCCAGTCATTAGTGATCAAATCCTTGGCATTGCTCCTCACCTCTTGGATACACAAAATCAATGAAGCAGACCAATCAGAATGGAGCTTAGGGTGTAAAAATTAAATCTTTATGCTGTCTTGGAAGTTGGCTGTCAAATAGTGAACAAATAAAATAAAGGCCTCATTTTTATTACTTCTCTCCATGCTCAAACCCTAATATATAAAAGGCATCCTTGTCTAGTAGTCCTGTGTAATGTCCTATATAATGTCCTACCAACATTCCATAGATTAACACCAAGGCTTATGTCCTATACAAATATACTTATATAAATTTAATAGAATTATATTTAATAGTGCTAAGTTTTTAATAGTGTATTAGTCTGTTCTCATGCTGCTAATAAAGACATACCTGAGACTGGGTAATTTATAAAGGAAAGGAGGTTTAATGGACTTACAGTTCCACATGGCTGGAGAGACCTCAAAATCATGGCTGAAGGCAAAGGAGTAAAGTCATATCTCACATGGTGGCAGGCAAGAGAGCGTGTGCAGGGGAACTCCACTCTATAAAACCATCACATCTCATGAGACTTAATCACTATCATGAGAACAGCACGGGAAAGACCTATCCTGGTGATTCAATTCAACTCACCCTCCCAGGACATGTGGAAATTATGGGAGCTACATTTCAAGATGAGATTTGGGTGGGGACATAGCCAAACCATAACAAATAAAAAAGAAAGAAAAGGAAGGAAAAAAATATGAGAGCCAAGATGCAGCATCATGATTTATCTTTTTGTTTTTTACACATCAACATTTTTATTTAAATCACAGATTATGTATTTCAAGAAAACAGTCCCCATTCCTAACCCAGTAACTTCCCATTTCCTTTCTTAAACTACAGAATGTATCTATTTATTCCTTTGGAAAGTAAAAATCATCTGGGAGATTTTTCTCACTGGCTGTTTTAGTCCTTTATCTTTGAGGAATGGGCTTTTTCCCACTGGAAGCTGCTAAAGGGATTTTTCCAAAGGAACTACACCACAGTGAAGTGACTGCACAGGCAATTATTCAAGGAAAATGCTCTCTGTGAATTGGCCAGACAAGATGAAATTGAATAATTTTCTTTTAAACCCTAAAGAGTAGAAAAGAGACTTGCAAATAAAAAAAAAAAAAGGATAGGTGCCAAAAAGAACTTCCCCACACAGAGAAAGGAGTGGTCAAGTACCAAAGCACAAGCCAAAAAATGATGTCTTGGCCTGTCCTACTTAATGATGCCCTCTGTGGACCAGGAGCTTTCTCTCCTACTCTCTGTGATTCTCCTTGGAGTTATAGTCTTGTGTGTTAGTGTAAAATGAAAATAACCACAATAAAAAAATAAATAAATGCCCTTTCAGAAGATACCGTGTCCAGGCATGAAAAGTCCAACATATGAGATATATTTTATCCACCGAAAATAATATACCATTGGAACTAATGAAGTCCACTTTTATAACGAGCAGAACATCTTGGCTTAGTTCTTTAATATTTTATCAACATGCTCAGAAGTACTCCCTTTAAGTGAAATCCTTGCTGTTTAGCTTTTGCTTTTACATTTGGGAAATAACTTTAATTCTCATGAAGAATTATAAATGAGAATTATAAACATTATTAGCATTCAGTGACAGCACAAAATCCCCTCTCATGTTAAAAGTAAGCAAACTGTAACCTAGAAAGGTGTTCAAGTTCACTCGGCTGCTTAGTGACAGGGTCACAGCCAAAAGATATGTGTCCCTGATCCTAGCCCCACTATTCGGACCACCTGCTCACCACTCAGTATTCTGCTAAGTGGAAATTAAATATAATAATAATTTGTGCCGATATAATTTTAAAATTATTTCTGTAAGTCTAAGTATAAATTCATGAACGGCAAGTGTTGATACGTTTATCTTACCATAAACTGATTTTTGTCAATTCAGTGCCTTCACTACATTTTAATTTTCCATTCAAGCATTTAAGTTAAAACCTCTGACCACAAAAAATACAGAAATAAATTGTTTTTACCTTGTCAGCAGGAGTACTACAGCCATTCTACCTGCTATGAAATGTAAATAGTAAACTAATTCTCAAAATTAATCTTCGTAAGCTCAAGTTGACAATGACATAGATCACAGAGCATAAAATTATGTGCTGTGACCTTACAATGTACATTCATAAATGCTTGACTTATGCAGCAAATTTTTATTACTACTATTTTTCGCAAGTTAGTATTACTTCTAAGAAGGTCTAAATGGTAAGAAATTTCAGGTTAGCCTTCATATAAAATGTGTCTAAATTCTAGGACTGAAATAGGGGAAATAATACTGACATTAAACTAAATGACATAAAATACCTAGAAAATCAGAATTGATTGGAAATGGCATATTTGAGTGTTTTTCACCTTTACTAATGAAAAGCATACTGTATTTGTGTAAACAATGTGTCAGAAAAGTGGCCTTATACATGTAGCAAATGAGAAATTTCCCTGGAAATGATAAACATTTGAATAACAACTCAAAAGTTACTGAGAATGAAACTGGAAATGGAAAATAAACCAAACCAGGCAATGTAGAAATCTGAGGGCTACACACAAGGGACTCCAAAACTGAATACACAGTCTTTACACTCAAGTTGCCTCATGTCTAGTTGGCAAGCAGAAATGTAAATGGAACCCACATGTTTGCTGGGGTCACTCTGTCTTTTCAGAGTTCCTATAAAGCAGGATTAATTTGAGGGGACTCCTATTCTGAGGCTTTCTCTTCTGATATCTTCTTCTTGCTGAACTATTTCACCGCCATCCTTCCACCCTGCTCTGTGCAGACTTTGAATGGAGTCTCTCGTCCTTGAGTTCAACTGAAACATCACTCACACAAGGCATTTGCATATGACCGACACTACTGAAGGTCTGTGGCAATGGGGAAAGGATCATTATATCATAAAATCACACTGCACAGAACTTGACCATGGAATTCAAGAAATCCCTGGGCTCATAAGTCCTCCAGCTACTTTGCTCTGGCGATTTTGCTCCCGTTTCCCACTTTCCCATCACAATCTTTTTTTTTTTTTTTGGAGACAGAGTCTCTCTCTGTCGCCCAGGCTGGAGTGCAATGGTGCAGTCTGGGCTCATTGCAACCTCTGCCTCCCAGGTTCAAGCAATTCTCCTGTCTCAGCCTCCCAAGTAGCTGAGATTACAGGCATGTGCCACCACACTTGGCTAATTTTTGTATTTTTAGTTTTTCCGTCACATTCTGTCCTCCTTCCCTCTCCTCTTTCTCCTGATTACCACTGAAGCTCAATCCTCCTTAATCTTTCTGAGTAATTCTTTATTTCACTGCTTCTTCTAGAGCATGTCTTAATAACCTCATCATCTTCCCCAAAAGAAGAGACAGATGCCACCATAAAAAGAGCTCTTGGATCAGGTGTTAAAGTAACAAACTTCTCCCTAGCAACATGTATGGTACAGCATAGTTATCCCTACAAAACTAATCAGTGTCAGCAGCAGTTGCAGAGGAGAAAGCAATAAAGGCCTTAGTTTTATTGTCTGTATTAATAAAATGTATCTCTTTTCACAGAGTTACCATGAGGATTAACTGATTGTATGAACTCTGAATTATATCTTAATACAATATATGCTATTCGATATCTAGCCATATCTGATTCATAGTACATATTCATTTTTCTTTTTCTTTTTTTTTTTTTTTTTTGAGATGAAGTCTCACTCTGTTGCCCAGGCTGGAGTGTAGTGGGATGAGCTTGGCTCACTGCAACCTCCGCTTCCCAGGTTCAAGCGATTCTCCTGCCTCAGCCTCCTAAGTAGCTGAGACTACAGGTGCCTGCCACCACACCCAGCTAATTTTTATATTTTTTTAGTAGAGATAGAGTTTTACCATATTGGTCAGGCTGATCTCGAACTCTTGACCTTGTGATCTGCCCGCCTTGGCCTCCCAGAATGCTGAGATTATAGGTGTTAGCCACCACACCTGGCCTCATAGTACACTTTCAACTAATTTAACAGGCGTTATTCCACACCTACCACATGGCAGGGAGAGACTGAAGATTTTTCGTGAACAAAAAGTCATCAAAGACTATCCTTTTAAAACATTTCCTTTTGAAAGAGGCCATCATGGGACATTCGGGGTTGTTCTAAGAGAGAAGAACATGATAAAGATGTGTAATAAAGAAAATACACAATGAATTCATTCCTATGGGGTACACTGGTGGATAAATTACAAGTAGATTAGGCAGAGGCTTAAAGGCAGGGTAATGATTTCAGATTTAATTCAATAAATTGAAAACAAAGTCACCACTGTCATGTGTGAGGTGACTGACAAGCGATTTTGATTACACAATAGCATCAGAGCATTCAGAACGTGAGTTTTAAGAGTTTGTGTTTTCTGCTCTGGTCAAGAAATACCTATAGAATTGTGTTCAGCCAGGACTCCATTATTTGAGAACTTTAATAAATTCCAGCTCATTCAAAGAGAAGAATAGTAAGGAAGCCTGGTACTATGACACATGAGAAGTGACAAAAAGAACAAGGAGTTTTTGCCCCGTGAAAGAGCTATTACAAGGGGATGACATGATAGACCATGACATTCCTAAGAACATGGTTTGGTATTTTTGACCTTTGAGTCCTCAGTGCCTACATATGGTTGTTACTCAATAAAGGTCTGTTGAATAAATGAATGAATAATTGAATGCCCAGCTGTCAGACAGAATGGAAGCTAAATTTGTTCTTTGTGTCCGTAAAGGACAGGGGATGATGGGAGTTACAGAGACAGAGATATAGATGGCAACTCAACATAAAGAAGATTTTAACACGTGCAACCTCCCAGGAATGAATGGAACTGCTGCCAGAGATGGTCAAGTTTCAACTCACATCCTAGGGTGAACAAGCTTATGCTTGACAAGGAATGATTTAAGCAGCCCTTGGACTCTCTGAGTATTCAGTTTCATCAAAATTGTTGAATTTTTAGCTTTATATAGATCTCTTATAATGACTTGCGACAACTTTGTTAATATTACTTGTAAATGCAGTAACAAATTACCCTACAAAATGTGCTTCTTAAACAATGATCATGTTGCATTTTGAGGTGTTTCGTG
Organism: Cacajao melanocephalus; assembly: GCA_963573385.1. Classification (NCBI taxonomy): domain Eukaryota; kingdom Metazoa; phylum Chordata; class Mammalia; order Primates; family Pitheciidae; genus Cacajao; species Cacajao melanocephalus. The sequence goes on along the minus strand of CAUYLG010026058.1, from coordinate 72,917 downwards.
AGGCACAAATTGGTGAGAGGAGATCACACATAGGTAAACACACAGGTATCCCCTGCCTCCCACCATGTGTACACATTAGATGAAGTTTCCAATGTATTTAGCTGAAGACATGAATTCTTGTCAGAAGTCAGTGGCTCCACTGGCAAAGGCAAATGTTACAAATCTCTACACACTTTCCTTTGCCCCTATTGCTTCTGAAGGGAGCAAGCAACTGTTACTTAGATTTTCTACCAAAATACTGTCATATCTTTCCCTGTCATATTTGCACTTACACCACCATCTTGGAGGAACTTTTGCAGTAACAGTTATATTATTTTCTTTACAACACTGATTCCCACATGTAGTTCTTGAACTAAATTCAGCGTCAGAAAGGTAAAACTTGGGGAGAAAGCAAGATCACCGCAGTGTGGCTGAATAATAACTTTATCTAGACTTTCCACAACTCTCAAATACCTATTATTTTGTACAATTATAAAAGTAACTTAACTCACATGATTTTCCTAAGGAAATAAATTATCTTCTTTGAGTATTACGTTGTCTAGTAATTTCTTAATTCAGCCATTCTTTTTGGTAGCTCCTGGAAAGTATAGACAAAAGAAATCTTAGTATTCTATGTAATTATGAGACTAGATAAAGAAATCCTAAGAAATAAAGAATTTGATAAAACGCCTTAAGAAGAAAACATATAAGAAATGGGAAAGAGTTTTGGCTTTAATGACAAGAAACAAACAAACAAAAAGGTCTGTTTTAAAATATCTTGAGGTTTTGACAGACTCTGCTTGACGAAGATTTATCAGCCTTCTGAATCTTCTCTAGGCTCATCCGTGCCTTTCCTTGTTAAATCTAGTTTTAGCAAGGAGCCTTGCTAAGTCAGTTTAACAACAAGCTTCACCCTTGATATTTGGTTCCTCATCCTCTGCCTGCCCTCCGGTGATGACTGATCACCCTGGCCTGTCTTCAGCGAGAATCTTGTTAGGTTGGTCCAGCCAGAATCCCTCTCATCCCTGATATTTTCTCTTAGTAATTTTCCATCCACTGACTCCCACCCTGCTCCTTGGCTATAAATTCCCACTTGTTCATGCTGTATTCAGAGTTGAGCTCAATTACTGTCCTCAACTGCAAAATTCCACTGCCAAGGTACCTGTACCTGTTGCAATGGTCATGAATAAAGTCAGCCTTATCATGTAACAAACGTCAGTGAATAGCTTTTTCTTTAACAGTTAGTACAAACATAAGAGTAATTAAAATATGCCTAATGGCAGCCATCATTCCAAAAATTTTCAGAAGAAAATTCTGACATTTTTTAAAAAAAGGTAAAAACCATAATAATTTAGATGACTACTTTCAGACACTCTCAATGCCCAGTTCTAACAAAGAGAAGAAACTAGAGCATTAGAGTACTTATTAAGGAGATTAGGGAAGAGATTTATGTGTCAGTTATGGTTTTATAACTTACAATTTTCTTATTATGGCATAGAAGTTCATTCATTTATTAAGTATTTATTGAATACCTACTCTGTGCCAGACACTGTCATGACTTTGCTTTATTCAAACAAAAACAGAATAATATCCCTGTTCTAACGAGCTCTTTAAAATGCTGTTTTATTATTCCCTTTAATTTTAAACCCAGCAATTCCTACCTTAAGGAATGATTAGACAAAATTGTAACCATTTGAAAAAAAATTTTAAATGATATCATAAGGAAAAGTACACTTTGAATAAAACATGATTATACTAATTATTGTTACTTTTACACTTCATTCAATAGCATAAAATTCTAACAAAAATTAAATCTCACTAATCCAACATGATAGTTTAGACTAAAAGCCAAAGTATTAACTCTAAATTATATACGATTAACTCTTTCTCTCTCTCTCTCTCTCTCTCTCTCTCTCTCTGTGTGTGTATAGATACAGATTATATATAGCAGAAATTGTGGCTTTTATAATGAGCCGCAGAATGATCTATGATGAGGGAGAAAATCCAACCCATCACAGTATAAATGAATCAAGGACATAACAATGAATAATATCCAACAAGGAATGCAGTAAAGAAGATAATGCCTGGAATGCAAAACTTTTACCAAACTTTTACTGGATCTTAAGTAGCATTCAGTACATAGAATCAAAATACGTGTCCCAAAGAACATTAGGGCTGCAGAATATAAGCAGATGCTAAGCACAAACATGAAATAAAAAAATAAATAAGCTAATCATGGAGATGACTTTCATAGTGATATGTAGGTCAATAAAATACTGTTTCATAGAAGACTTCTAAAGATCTTTTATTTTTTAATTAGATAGCATGACTTTCCAGGAACAGCATATAATTTTCAGTATTGATGAAATGTGCTTGACTATGATAACATTTTCTTGAAGAATCACTTTGTCAAAGTTTCCAAGAAACAGATTAAGGTGTTGGGAGAATAAAGGAAGTGATGTATAACAAAGCGCCCCTTACAGTGCCTGGCACAGAGCAGATGCTCACTCAAAGGTATTAGTAGCTGTGGGAACAGTCATGGAATTCTTGTCACGGTTAGCACTGCAACATAAGGAAAGCCATAGTTTTATGAAGGCTGGCCCACACTCTAAACACTTGTAAAATGCTTCTGAAAATAGAAGGGGAAAGACAGAAGGGTTCTAGCAGACATTTGTGCCACAACATGCTAAGCATGCAAATGCATTATCATGGAATTATTACAACTGTGGCAGGAGATAGTCTTATTACATCAGTTTTACAGGTGATGAGACTGAGGTTCACAGTAGGCTAACAGTTCCACAGTAAGTAAATGATAGGTCTATCCGAATTCAGAATTAACTAAAGTTACTCTTCTTTGTCAAATCACATTCATTTTTTCAATAGGCTCTTAATTTTATACTAGAGGTTGCTGTTGTTTGCTTGTTTTATTTGTAATTTCCCGTTATTTTACTATGCAGAGTAGTGCTCTGGAAAATAAAGCAGAGCTGAGGGTGAATTTTGTCTCTGCTATTGTCACTTTGGGCCTTAGCTCCTTATTATAAGATTCCTCCATCCTTCTCTCCCTTCCTTCCTTCCTTCCTACCTTTTTTCCTTTCTTTCTTCCATATAAAACCAGTGATATTTGAGCAAACCGAATAAAGGGAGGAGTAGAAAAAGTTGAGATTGGGGAACTAACCACAATTATGAAGGGCATGCTAGACCATGGGAGAAAGGTGGAATTTTATGTTAAGTATAAGGGGAGCCATTGGAGGATCCTAAGCAAGGGAAGTACATCATCACAGTATCATTAACAAGATCTCTATTGCTACTCTTTGAAGAATGAATAGGGGCAAGCCTGCGGGGAATGGGGTGAGAAGCAAGAGTGAAAGTAGAAAAACCAGCTGGAGGCTGTGTCCACTGAGGCAAGAGAAGGCAGAGTCCTGGACTAAGAGGGTGGTCTATGACACGAGGTAAGGGAAAAAGTTCAAATATTATATTCAAGGTAGTATCAATAATGCTTGCCAATGTATGTGATATGTAATTTATCAGAAAGGAAGGCTCCCAAATTTTTAGCTTGAGTAACTTGATAAAACCCTGTGCTTTTTACACAAAAGGAGACGAACAGGGATTGGAGAAGCTGGACATGGAAGGGGAAAAATCCAGAGTTTCATTTTGGATCTGTTAAATTGGAGAGCCTGAGTCACTCCAAAGAAGATGTCAAGCAGACATTTGGACATGAGAGTGAAAAGCTCAGCAGAAAGATGTGGGCTCCGATGGAAATGTGGGAGCCATTGGCAGGACAGAGCTCACAGCCATGGCAGCTAATGAGATCACTTAGGGACAAAGGTTAGGGATGGAAAAGATGACAGCCTGAGGTTAAATACTGAGTTACCTAATGAAGAGGTCAGAGAAGGCTCCAGCAAAGAGAACAAAACCAAACCAAACAAAAGATGAACCCAAGAAGGAAGGAAAGCCGGAGAGAGTGGTGTTTTAAAACCAAGAGAGTAAAGCCCTACTATGGAACGGGCATGGGGGATTTAAAAAGTGATGAATTACTATGTTAAACAGATGATATCTTGAAATATTAACTCTTTCTTTTCCTAGGATGGGATGAAGGTAATGCTGTGACCCATGCAAGGAGAGGGACACTTCCTCCATGGGAGAGAGATGCAAGGATGGGTTCGTTTAGAGATGAAAAGAAGAGGGAGTTTACATCTGATGGCAATAATTTTTTCATAAAATATGAAGTTCTTAGACCAAATCTCAGATACACGCAACCATGTAAAATAAAGACAAAGTTTCATTATGTATGACTTCCTGTAACAAGGAACTGTGCAATATGAGGACTATCTATATAAACATAAATGGTCATAGTGGCAACAAAGATTGCAATATCTCAAAATATATTCTAGTATAAGGAAAAATGAACTTTCTGTCAAAGCTGAGCCTAATTTGCACTTGACCAAACAAAATAATAGACTGTTAACTGGTTCGTAGAGGTAGCCTTTCTACAGAGGGCTAGCAGCATTTCTCTTTCTTTACACTGTAACTTTTACTTTGTTCAAGGGCCATTGTCACACTCACAGTGAAAGGACAACCTAGGGACTCTGCCCTTCAAAATAATTAGTAGAGACAGAGAGGAGCAGATCATTTCATGTTATAGATTGGCCCTGACCTTGGTTTCTTAATCTGTTTATACTTGATGACTAAAATGGTGCAGTAAGGGCTCAGCTGAGACACCTGTAAAAACAATCCACTTTCAAAATGTGAAGCAAGGCATAGCTTGAAAGCTTGGTGAGCAAAAGACCACTGGATATGCAGCTATAAAGCTGTGGAGAGCTAATGCACACTTTGCTATGCTCGTTCTAAACTAACACCCACAGAGTTTACAAACTAATAAAGTTGTGCATAATCTCATTTAGCTGAGGGAATGAGCATATTTATAAATTATTCATAGTTTCTCCTACTTGGCCTATAAATTGGAATTGACCTATTTTTTAGTCCCTTGGTGTTCTAAACTGCATTTTAGGGAAAACTTATCAAGTCCAGGAACATCTTCTAGAAAGAAATGACCCACTTCTTGTCCTCCAACATTGCAGTCAGTTCCTCCTTCTCTTGTCTCACTGTGTTTAGTGCTTAGGGCCCATGTGCCTCTCCCAAATTGAAGGGTAAGTCTCAGATTGGATGGAAAAAACAACAATTAGATACAGCTACACATCTGTTAGAATGACCAAAATCTAAAACATTGACAACACCAAATGTCAACAAGGATATGGAGCAACAGGAATTACTTGCTTGTGAGAATGCACATGGTATGTTGACTTTGGAAAACATTTTGTCAATTTCTTGCAAAACTAAATACACTCTTACAACACAACCCAGTAATCACACGCTTTGGTATTTACCCAAATGAGTTAAAAACTTACATCCATGAAAAACCTACACACAGATGTTTACAGAAGCTTTATTCATAATTACCAAAACTCGGAAGCAACCAAGATGGCCTTAAGCATGTGAACGGATAAATAAACTATGGTATATGCAGACAATGATATATTACTCAGGGCTAAAAGGAAATGAGCTTATAAAGCCATAAAATAACATGAAGGAACTATAAATGCATATTACCAAGTGAAAGAAGCCATTTTATTCATAATTGCCAAAATTAGAATCAGCCAAGATGTCCTTTAATAGACAATTGGATAAACAAACTGTGATTCGTCCTTATAATAGAATATTATTCACCAATAGAAAGAAATGACCTATAAAACCACCCAAAGCCATGAAAGAGAAACATAAATGCATATTGCTAAGTGAAAGAAGCTAATCTTTAAAAGCTACATACTGTTTGATTCCAAATATATGGCATTCTAGAAAAGGCAAAATTATTGATACAGTAAAAGAAATTAGTAAAAAGTAAGAAATTAGTTAATGAGGAGGGAGGGATAAATAGCAGAGGACACAGGACTTTTAGGGCAGTGAAACTGTTCTGTATGATACTATAATGGCAGATACATGTCATTCATTTATCCAAACCCATAAAATGTACAATACCAAAAGTGAACCCTTGTGTAAACCATAGACTTTGAGTGACGATGCGTAGGTTCACTGATTGCAACAAATGTACCAATGTGTTTTGGATTTTGATCATGAGAGAAGCTGTGCATGTGGTAAGACAGGGTGTACATGGGAACTCTCTGTACTTTCTGTTCAAGTTTGCTGTGAATCTAAAACTGTTTTAAAAAAAAAAAAGTCTATTAAAAATGTGAACAAAAAGCTATCCTTTTAGTAAGTATTAATCTATTGACTGAAACTCCCTAGATCTCTCTCACATATAGGGCTTATTGTGTCTAATCTAAAACTTTCTTATTTTACTTTTTCCTTAGCCAAGTAATAGAAAGAACTTTATCTTAAGTGATCCTAATTTCCTTAGAGGCTCTATGCTTTTTCCCCCAATATTGCCCAGTTCAGATAGATTCTAACACATCCTTAAACATCTTTCTAAGATAATCCATGTTCTGAAAAGCATAGCAGTTATAATTCATTAGTTTTTTTATTTTTATTTTTATTTTTAAAAAGTCACAGGTGAAGGGAAAAATGCTATAAAGCCCTAGTTTAGAATGACTTTTGAAAGGTTATTATTTAAGTCTCTCTTTTAAGACAGTGACTTCAACAGGTCATGGTGGGCCTGAATTCAGACAGAACAAGCCCAAATTCCATCTCTCACTGCCATGCTAAACAGGAAGGAACACATAAAACTGTCAGGCCATTTCACTGAAAGGTCTGTATTGGAGATTTAAAAAAAAAAAAAAAGAAACATTTCCAGTACTAGTCTGGAAGGTTTTATTTCATTTGTTTGCCTTATAAAGTCGTGCTTAGTCATCTTATTAAAAGACAACCTTGCTATAGAAAACACAAGCTTGCTCCATGAAATTATGCATCAACAAATATTGATTTGCACCAGATTGGACCCTGGTTGCAGGAGGCAAAGCTATGGCCCAAATGGTCCCATTGATTCAGGATAGAAGAACTGTGTCTTCTGTCTGTTTTGACTCTCCAGGATTTCCCTAACTTTTCCCTCATCAAAAATATACCAGTCTGCGGAGTGAGGTGTTGAATGAATGTGCCAGTAGGTGTGAAGCACTGGGCAGGAATGGCGAGCTCTTTGCACCTCCGTGTCAACTCCTGCCCGCCACTGGCACCCGTGCCTGCCTTTCCTCTCAGCCACTGCTCTGGCTTCATGCTAATGACAGTTCTTCACTAAGCTTTCATTTAAAGGCCATTTCCCTCACTACCAGCGAAAAACAGAACCACTTCTTTAGCCTCACAAATATGGTAGACTCAAGTAGACGTGGCACAATGTGGGGATGTAGCAAGGGGGTGTATTGAGTTTATTATTCATCTATGACAAAACTTCATGAAGCACTTCACCTCTCAGTCCACTATCCTCAATTCTTTGTTTTGAAGAAAGTGAACAGGTAATTAGCTTGCAATGAGTAAGTACAATTAGAAAGGAATGCCACATAGGTGCTATAGAACACATTCACTCAAAAAACTATTGGGGAATAGAGAAGGGTGAGCAGGGAAGCCTTTCCTGAGAAGTAATGGCTAAACTGAGACTCAAAGGATGGGAAGGATCTAAAACCACAAAAAGGGTGAGGCTGGGTGGCATCTAATTACTCTCATTCTTTGTGTCAGGAAGCTCAGATGGAAAGATGAAGTAACTCTATCAGAATTACATAGCTGAACTGGGATTCATATTGTCCCCAGAAGGGACAAAAAGACCAAAGTTCAAATCTTAGTGCAAATTACTTCATTTCCGTAAATCTTCATCCCTTCATTTGTAAAAATAATGACAAATGAAATGTTTAGTGCAATGGCTATAAAATAATAATCAACCAATTAGTGGTATTAATTAAACTATCATTGTCTCATTGGATTCTGAGCATGCAGGCAATATGTTCATCTTGCTCACTGATACATTCAGGGGCCTTATGCAACACCTGGCATAAGACTGATAATTAATATGTATGAAGAAATTATTGAGAATGAAATGAAAGAACACATATGAAGTTCAGGCATAATGTCAATAGTTTCTCAATAAATGTTCATTCTAATTGCCCACAACTGTGTCAAAAAGGCAATCTCAACCATATATAGCCATGTACCACATAATGATGTTTTGGACTGCAAGTACAATTGTGGTCCCATAAGATCATAAGACCATATTTTTACTGTATTATCATTGTATTACACAACTGCCTACAGTGTTCAGTACAGTATCATGCTGTACAGGTTTTTAGCCTAGGAACAACATACTATACCACATAGCCTAGATGTGTAGTAGGCTATATCATCTAGGTTTGTGTAAGCACACCCTATGGTATTGGCACAATGACAAAATAACCTAATGATGCATTTCTCAGAATAGTACCCCCATCGTTAAGTGACACATGTCTATAATTCTATTTGGAATACGTGCGAGTTCTCTTACGTGTCATTTGGTATTGGTATCCAGGCTAAAGGTTACAACTCATGATTAATAGTTTTCCAATTGGTGTTTTTTAGCAATAGGTCAGGCATGATCCACTGATATAGCCACCAGCACCACCTCAATATAGATAATAATAATAAAAATTAATGTATCCAAGACAGAATATCTAGCCCTGTGCACATGACTTCAGAGTTGTCCCCAGGGAAAAAAAATAGCTACAGATAAATGCTGAAAGTCATTTGAGATTCTAATCTTAAGAGGCTTTTCTATTCCTGTAACAAATTTGCATTTCCTAATTTTCTGTTGATATTCTGACTCTTTTATAAGCGTGGATTTCATCTTTTCAATGATTATCTGACAGTTCTGAGAGCAGTGAAGCCCTGGGAAGCTTTGGCTCTGTTGGACAACAGTGGACAAAATCATCCAAGAGACTCTGTACATGGATACATTTGGTACCAAGAACCTGCTGAGACGGTCACAGTCACAAAGCAATTCCAACCATTTATACAGAGAAGAACTAGTTGAGAATTTAGGATTTGCTAAATGTTCCCATTTACACTTGCCATCAATCCTCATGACAACAACTGAAAGATTGGCCAGAACCTGATTGATAATAATTCCATTGGCCTCAGAAGAGAGCACAAAGAGTGAAATAAAAAGCAAATAAAGTATAATTTTCATTCACCTTTCTTTTAATAATGAGAAAAATGTGTTTGGGAGCTTAAAAGAGACACATAAAGCAAATTAACTTTGCTGATAAAATTTTTGAAAATTATTATTATTCTAGAGGACTATCATTATCAGAATTCAACATAGATTGCCTGGAATCAAATCCAATGCCAACCTACTTTAATGATGAAAATACTATACTATTACTCACTCTATTCTGGTAGCTTTCCCCCTACATTTAATTCCTGCAGGCCAAGGCCCACTATAAGCAGGATATGCTAGTATATGTACAAAATCTCTGGTAATTTTCATTTTTTTAAGAATATGCTCATTGAAGGCCAACAAGTATGTGAAAAGCACTCAATATCACTAACCATTGAAAAAAATGGTAAGTGATGAAAAATATCAGGCAAATTAAAACCAGAGTGAGACATCACCTCATACCTCTTAGAATGGCTATTATCTAAAAGACAAAGGATAACAAGTGTTGATGAAGATGTGAAGAAAACAGAGCCCTTGAACATCGTTGGTGGGAATGTAAGTTAATATAGCCATTATGGAAAACAGTATGGCAGATTCTCAAAAAATTATAAATAGGCTAGGCAAGGTGGCTCAGCATGTGGGTAATCCCAGCACTTTGGGATGGTGAGGCAGGCAGATCACGAATTCAGGAAATCGACACCATCCTGGCCATGGTGAAACCGTCTCTACTAAAATACAAAAAAATTAGCTGGGCATAGTGGCACACACCTGTAGTCCCAGCTACTCAGAAGGCTGAGGCAGGAGAATTGCTTGAATCGGGAAACAAAGATTGCAGTGAGCTGAGATCACACCACTGTACTCCCGCCTGTTGACACAGCAATTCTCTGTCTAAAAAAAAAAAAAAAAAAAAAAAAAAAAAGAAAAAGAAAAGCAGCACTACCATATGGTCCAGCAATGCTACTACAGGGTATATATCAAAGGAAGCAAAATCAGTATGTTAAGGAAATACCTGCACTCTTATGTTCATTGCAGTACTTCTTATAATAGTCAAGATATGGAATCAACCTAAGTATCCTTTGATGGATGAATGAATATAGAAAAGGTGGTACATAGACACAGTGCAATACTATTCAACCTTAAAAAATACAAAATCCTATCATTTGTGACAACATAGATGAACCTGGAGGACATTATGTTAAGTGAACTAAGCCAGGTACAGAAAGACAAAAACCACCCAATCTCACTTATATATGGACTCTAAAATAGTCAAATCACAGAAGCAGAGAGTAGAATGGTGGTTACCAAAGGCTCAAGTGTGAAGCGATAGGAGAGATGCTAGTCAAATGACACATAATGTTAGTTAGACAGGAAGAATAAGCTCAAGAGATCCATGTACATCATGGTGACTACAGTTAATAACAATATGTTATATGATTGAAAATTGCTAAAAGAGTAGAATTTTTATCAATTTTTCTTTTTTTAACTATACTTTAAGTTCCTACGTACATAGCCCCCCAAACCCTGACAGGCTCCAGTGTATGATATTCCCCTCCCTGTGTCCATGTGTTCTCATTGCTCAACACCCACTTATGAGTGAGAACATGCAGTGTTTGGTATTCTGCTCTTGTGTCACTTTGCTCAGAATGATGGTTTCTAGCTTCATCCATGTCCCTGCAAAGGACATGAACTCATCCTTTTTTATGGCTGCATAGTATTCCATGGTGTATATGTGCCACATTTTTTTATCCAGTCTCTCATTGATGGGTATTTGGGTTGCTTCCAAGTCTTTGCTATTGTGAACAGTGCCACTATAAACATATGAGTACATGTGTCTTTATAATAGAATGATTTATAATCCTTTGGGTATATGCCCAGTAATGGGATTGCTGGGTCAAATGGTATTTCTAGTTCTAGATCATTGAGGAATCACCACAATGTCTTCCACAATGGTTGAACTAATTTACACTCTCACCAACAGTGTAAAAGTGTTCCTATTTCTCCACATCCTCTCCAGCATCTGTTGTCTCCAGATTTTTTAATGATCGCCATTCTAACTGGTGTGAGATGGTATCTCAATGTGGTCTAGCTACCACACTTTCTCATTTATTTATTTATTTTTATTTTTGAGACAGAATCTCACTCTGTCACACAGGCCTGAGTGCAGTGGCGTGATCTAGGCTCACTGTCTGCCTCCCCGTTCAAGCGATTCTCTTGCCTCAGCCTCTGCCTCCTGAGTAGCTGGGATTACACGTGCCCACCACCATGCCTGGATAATTTCTGTATTTTTAGTAGAGACAGGGTTTCACCACATTGGCCAGGCTGGTCTCAAACTCCTAACCTCAGGTGATCCACCTGCCTCGACCTCCCAGAGTAACATTTTCTCTTTTATTAACTGTTCATTCATTTTCCTATTTTTTGAACTCTGAAAGTTCTTAAATATATATATTATAATATCAGCAATCATATTTGTAACAAAACATTAACTATTAATGATTGTAGTATTTTATTTTTGTTATACTGAACATCTATACTTTGATTGAAATTGTAACATATATAGCAAAGCGCATAGGAGGTTTTTTGCTCCAAATAACATCCAGAATGCATATTTAGATTTGAAAGACTATTCAGATATTAATAATAACAACAAATCATGTGTCTTGGTTTACTATGATGTAGCCACACTGATTATCTGTGATAGTAAACTGTACCTCACCATTATTGATGTTCCAGGATGCCAGAAATGGCATTAAAGTAGGCATTGGGCTATTTGGTCTTCTAGGGCTAATGCAGAGGTCATTTGGGTTTTTTGGGAGAACTCAACTCCCTGTGGTTCTATGACCAAGGCCCTCGTTGTCTGGCTGTCAGCCTAGCGTTGATTCTAGCTTCTGAAAGCTGCCCCTCATTCTTTGATTTTCTCCTTCCATCTTCAGAGCCTTTAACAGTGGGTTGAGTTAACCTCACGTTTTTGAATCTCCTCTGTTTTCTTCTCTCTCATCACTCTATTCTTCTTCCTTCTTTAACTTTTAGAGCTTATAACCTATGCCCTCTCCAATAATCCAGGATAATCTCCCTATATTTAGGTCAGCTAATTAGCAACTTTAATTCCGCTGGCAACTTTAACTCACTTTTGCTATGTAAGGTAACATATTCACAGGTTCTGAGATTAGGACGTGGACATCTTTGGGGACCATAATTCCATGCAGTCACCTTGGAATGATGGAAAATTTTTAGTATTCTTTCTGATCATCTCCCATCCTCTACTAGTTCTTTTCCTAGGAAACATATTGACCACGCATGCAAATGCTCATCCTAATACTTTGTGTGATAGCCCCAGTGTCCCCACCCACAGGGCAGCTCAGCGAACTGCGCTGAAAAACAAACAGTGACTCTTTCACCATTGACCTCTGCAAGAAGAGTAATTGTCATAGGCCTGGGAATAGTCAACTGTTTAAAATATTGTGACTTGTGAGTGACTGTGAAGATAAGAGCAACTTTGGGCAAATAGGTGCTTTTAACAGCATCGCACCTCAAAGCCTTTGAAACTTGAGCAGGAGCTGGCTTTAGTTTTCCTGGGAGTCCATGGACTGATTTCTTCTACTTAGGAATTTTGTTGTAAATCTAGAAAAATACATAGGAAGCTGTAAATAATTATAAAAATTGAGGCCCATTCTTCAATCCACAGGTATATATTTGACACCTTGGGAACTTGCATTAACACTTTTTTGGTAAAATAAAAACCTCAACTCACCTGCATTAATTGAGCATCTTCTGTGTGATGAACAGTGTCACCTCTGTGTTTACGCACATATAAAAGTTCCAGGTTCTGCTTTCAAGAGTTTACAGTCTTATCTGAGCAGTAAGACTGGCTATCCAACCCACTTGCTAATAGTGTAAGACTTTATGCAACTAATTTCTAAGTGGTGTGACAGTGACAGTAAGTGCTGTTTCATAGCAGGGAGGGGAAATATGAGTGGAGTCATGTGGAAGACTTCACAGAGTAACTGGGACTTGAGCTGTTGATGGAAGGATGCTAGAGTTTGGATAGGCAGAGGGAGAGAGAAGGGTCCATTCCAGATGCCTGCATGGAGAAAATAATGGAGGATGATTATGATCAAACAGCCAAAAATTTATGAGTACTTCCTGTAACCTAGTTGTTGTGCCAGGCACTTTACATATATCTACCCATTTAATAGTTACTACTGTTATCCCCAATTTCTAGATGAAGAAATAGGTGCTTGGAGAGTAATATAACTCATTCAAAGCATAGCACTTCCTAAGTGGAGGTATGGAATCACACTCAAGCCTGTCTGATTTCAGAGCTCAAGCTTATGATCACTGTGTCAGTAGGCTGTGATCCAGGTCATCTTAGAGTATGAGAGCCATGCAGAGAAAGCCTGGATAATTGGGGTTCTAGAAAGACAGAGGTGGAAAGGGTTTTAGAGACAATCTCCGTACAATCTTTCCATTTTAAAAACAGACTCAGAGAGGCTAAGTGGTTGACTGATGTTGGAATGGAGACTTAGCCTTGTCTCATACACTTGCCCTCCCACTACAGCTAGGTGAGTCCATCTGATAATGATGCAGAAAGGTTAGAGTTGCCCTGATGACTGCCAGAAGGCGGCTATAGGCTGCCTCAGTTACATGGGAGATAAAGCAATATCTTATATAATATCCTTGGGAATGGATTCCACCATGGGGACTGCTTGTGACTTTTTGGCTGCGGTATGTCTTTTGGATACACATGCAGCCATCTTTTGGAATTGGGTGAAGATCAGTGTATGAGTCCATTCTCACACTGCTATAAATACCTGAACTGTGTAATTTATAAAGGAAAGAGGCTTAGGAGCCAGTTCCACATGGCTGGGAGGCCTCAGGAAATTTGCAGTCATGGTGGAAGAGTAAGCAAGCACATCTTACATGGCGGCAGGACAGTGAGAGAAAGGGAAGGGGGACGAGCCCCTTGTAAAACCCTCAGGTCTCAGGAGAACTCATTCACTGGCACATGAACAGCATGGAGGAAAGAGCTCCCAATGATCCAGTTACCTCCCACCAGGTCCCTCCCTCAACACCTGGGGATTACAATTCGAGATGAGATTTGGGTGGGAGCAAAGGGAGCACCAGCATTATCAGTTGACAAAACAAAAGTGATGCATTTTTTATACTCATCTCTTCTCAAATGTAAACATGAGGATTTACCTTGTAATATTTCTAAGAAAAAAAGTTGAGTTGAGTAAATTTTAGCTACTAAAGAAGCAAAACAGGCTAATGCTTTCCCATTTTACTTTCCTTTTGTGGGGTTCTCCTTGAGGGCGGTGGTAACTGCTGCACATATATGTGGAATATACTTGTATCAAGGCATTCGCTCCAAAAAAATGAGAGACAGATTTCCAGGGCTTGCCTTTGTCAGCATTCTGTCCTAGATTCCTCTCCACTTTGGGGTTATACAAAGATTGCTGTGGTTTTTCTGACTTGATTTGAAGCTCTGGCTTAGTCAGCTGAGGAAAGATTACAGTCACCTTCCTCCCCAGGAGTTTATCGGAGACTTGCTCTTCCGTGGAGGGCCTGGGAACGCAGTGCTTAAGCTCTTGGTGAGAGACCACCCCGCTGTGCTTGGCCTCAAACAGGCTGCTGTCCATTGCTTTCAGAAGCATGAGATCACCCCATCAGGCCTAAAAACAATAGTAAAAATATATTTGAAAAAAATCCTCAGTCGCTTCTCTTGCTGACTTTGGCAGTTAGGTACAAAGCATCAACAAAATGTTGTATACAGAAATTCTGCCTTCCAGGGTTGTTCCTTTCTTACAGAACAACCCTTAACCTTGTAGGACTCTTTTTTTCATGTTTTCTTAATGAGAAAATATTTCAGAGATTATTGGCACCACAGGTTTATTTCTTTCCAGTGGTTTACACTCTGTAATCTTTATGATCTTTTTTGTATTTATTGTTTCACAGTATGGGCCATATCTAATCAGCCTTTCCTACCGTGACTATTCAAAGAAAAAGATCTTGTGTTTTCTTTTTCTTTTAATCCTTTCTATCCCAGAACACTTTCTTATTTGTCTATATCTTTTTTAAAAATGAGGATTACTGCAAAATGTTTAACAAACATTAAGAATGGCATCCATTGCTATAGAAGCTACCAAAAAAAGTTATATCCCTGTCTTCAAAATAGCCTGTGATCTGGTGAAACATTCAGATGGATGCAAATTAGTCAAAAGATAAAAGAAATAGGGGTAGGGAGCAAAGGGAGTGCTGTGTTTGGGCTGACAATGCTGGCTGTATGGTTCCATTTTAAACTCCCACTTTGGTTTCCATTTGTGTTAGAAGGTCCTTCTAGAGTCCAGAGGTAATAAAGCAAGCTGAGTAGTGGGGTCTGAGGAAAACTCAAGCCCTCAAAAAGCCCTGCATTCGGTGCATTCAGGTCACAACTGTGAGTCCCTGGAGGGAGTGGCCTGACCAATTGATGTCTGTGGTGGGTTGTGATCATCAGGCTGTTCCCAGGTGAGGTCACCTGACCACTCATCATTTTCTTTTTGGTAACAGGAATTAGTTAACAAGCATAACTCTAACAAGCATGACTCTACGTGTTACTTAAGACAATGTACTGTCCTGAGGAAATCCGAAGATCAGTAAGATACAGTCTCTCCTCTTTTTTTTTTTTTTTTTTTTGGAGACAGAGTCTTGCTCTGTTGCCCAGGCTGGAGTGCATTAGCATGATTTTGGCTCATTGCAACCTCCACCCCCAGGGTTCTAGTGATTCTTCTGCCTCAGCCTCCTGAGTAGCTGGGATTACAGGCACCTGCCGCCACACCCTACTAATTTTTTCATATGTAGAGACAGGGTTTCACCATGTTGGCTAGGCTGGTCTTGAACTTCTGACCTCAGGTGATCCACCCACCTCAGCCTCCCAAAGTGCTGGGATTACGGGCATGAGCCACTGCACCCATCCCAGTCTCCTCTCTTAAAGCACACCTAGATTCATGATAGTGATCTTTAATTCAGTGTGAGACACAAGTCTCAGATCCCCCTGGGGGTGAAGAAGGGGCCAGGCAAGTTTGTGGTGTGGAGATTTCCTTTCCCACATCTGAGGCCATGACCCATCCCCTGGAAGGACTGTATTGATTCCTTGCCCTCTAGACTGAAAATCACTTAGTATGAGAAGAAATGTTACTGAAGGGAGTGTGAATTGTGAGGAGGGGACCAAAAATATGTCAGGCAGTGGTCTAGGACAACGCCTAGCAAAGAACTCAGGGACTGTGAGGTGCAGGAGTATGTGTGGATTCAAGATTCAACTACACATCCGCAGGGGCCACAGTGCCAAGTTAAGGACAGAACAGAAAGATGAAGTCTGGACAGCAGAGGGGTCATTGAGGAGCTTCATAAGGGAGGTGGGACATCCATTAAACTGTGCTTGAATGATTAGTAGATGAATGGACATGGAGAGTGGGACGTTTTGGACATGGGTGGTGAGCAGGGATATAGGAAGAGGAAGTGAAGTGTGTTCTGAGCATGGTGACTAGGCCTGTCCAGCCTCCCACTGGTGTTCAAGGAGGCACACAAGACAGGAGAAATGGGACACAAATTCCTGGAATGTTCATTTTGCTTGAATATATAGAAGGGAAATAAACAACTTGATTGGTCAATAATTTAAAATATTGTTATATTAAAACCGGCAAATTATGGAACAGAATACAATTAATTTCATGGATTTTTTTAAAGTTCAAAATCTCAGGTTTCCATTGTTTTCTTTTGATCCTTTGATGGAAGAATTTTAAATTCTTTAAAGGAAATCACTTTATTCCTTCATTCACAAAAATAGCAAAAGTGGCTGGGCGTGGCAGCTCTTGCCTGTAATCCCAGCAATTTGGGAGGTTGAGGTGGGTGGATCACCTGAGGTCAGGAGTTCGAGACCAGCCTGGCCAACATGCTGAAACCCTGTCTCTACTAAAAATATAAAAAATTAGCCAGAAACGGTGGCATGCACCTGCAGTCCCAGCTACTCGGAGGCTGAGACAGGAGAATTGCTTGAACCTGGGAGGTGGAGGTTGCAGTGAGCCAAGGTGGAATCACACCAGTACACTCCAGCCTGGGTGACAGAGTGAGACTGTCAAAAAAAAAAAAAAAAGAAAAGAAAAGAAAAGAAAATGGCAATCACAATTGCCCACAGATCCTTACTTAGATCATGAGGCATGAGCTGTGGTTCCACCCTTAGCTGCCTGAGGGAAGTAGAGAAGGAGTCTAGCACGTGGCCACAGAGTTTGCTTGGCTGTTAGCCCTACTTTAGGGCCCAAGCTCTTTGGACCCATCACACTCGTTTTGTGCTTCTGTACCTCTCCTTGATGGATGGCAAATCTTGATGACAGTTAGTGTGACTCTCCAAAGGATGTGCCTCCATCTCATATGACAGATACGAAGTCTCTGTGCACAGTGTGGGCCATGGAGTCTGTACTCTTACTAAGAATGCACGGAGACCTGGCTGTGTTGGTCTCCTAGATAATGAAATTAAAGTCTTCAGAGGCATTTCTTAAATCTTCAATTTCATCTCCTTTCTCCACTCCTGGTCCTAAGCATGACATTCCTGTCTCAGCTTTTTCTGGCCCCGTGCTGTCCCTGGATTCTTGTCTTGTGAAGTTTCTTTGTTTAGTTTGTGAATCATTAGGCAATTTAGATAACAGGTTCTGATTTTCCTAGGCAGAGGCAAACTCCTCTGGTTCAAAGATGCCTCTGGCCTTTTCCCAGCTTTGAGAAAGCCACATACAGCCTCTCCAAGCTAGTGTGGCATCAGAGGCCAACCAGAGGCAAAATTGGTGGTGGGTGAAAGAGCCTCTAAGCCTTGCCTTACCTTTGATTTCTCTACTTTCTAGTATGTGTTTGATTGCCTAAGATTTTCTTTGTTAGAATATCAAACTGCTCAGTCTTAGTAATGTTTTTATACTGTAGTCATCTGCTCATAAGTTAAAGGAATTAAGAAAATGGCAGGAAGAGCTCGGTTAATCAATACTAAATAGTGCCCTGGCCTTCATTATTCAGG
Source organism: Cacajao melanocephalus (assembly GCA_963573385.1). Taxonomy (NCBI): domain Eukaryota; kingdom Metazoa; phylum Chordata; class Mammalia; order Primates; family Pitheciidae; genus Cacajao; species Cacajao melanocephalus. The sequence goes on along the minus strand of CAUYLG010026058.1, from coordinate 54,783 downwards.
GGAGGAAAGGGTGTGGGTCTGTGCTGTTCAACAGGCAGCCACTAGTCATACATGGCTATTGAGCATTTGAAATGTGGTAAAGTTGAATTGAGATGTGCTGTAAGGGTAAAATACTGAATTTCAAAGATGATATGAAAAAAGAATGAAAAACAATATCTCCGTCATTTTTATGTGAATTATATACTGAAATGATAATATTTTTGATATATTGGGTTGAATAAAATTAATTTCAGCCAGGCAAGCATGGTGGCTCATGCCTGCAATCCCAGCACTTAATCCCTTGAGCCCAGGAGTTAGAGACCAGCCTTGGAAACATTGTGAAACCCCATCTCTACAAAAACATACAGAAATTAGCTGGGTGTGTTGGCACATGCCTGTACTCAGGAAGCTGAGGTGGGAGGATCAATTGAGCCGGGGAGGTCAAGGCTGCAGTGAGTGGTGATCATGCCACTGCACTCTAGCCTGGGCAACAGAGCAAAACCCTATCTCAAAAAAAAATTAATTTCAACAGTTTATTTTTATCTTTTCATGATCTGGCCACTAGAAGACTTTAAATTACATTTGTGGCTCACATTTTATTTCCATTAGACAGTACTGCTTTAGATTGTAGCTGCATAATTGCAATAATTCATACCTCTTGAGAGTTCTCCAGGGATTATTTTGTTGAAGATTTTCTCTTTCAATGATCGGGTTGAGTGAGAATAACACATAGTAGACTGTAAGAGTCTTTAAGGCAAGAGCTGTGTCTGTTTAACATACTTTGGAGGTATGAGTGGTGAAGTCATTTTGCTTAGGAGACTCATAAACTGGGTTTGAAGGCAATTCCAAAAACCGTTTTGAGCATCATCTTTGAAATAAGGGTATTGCCTCCTAGTCTCCATTGAACGATGCAATTCATTTGGTTGCATAAGACTGGAGTTGGAATGTTAAAGAAAAAAAAGAGGCATCAAGTTTCATTTCTTACAGTCCATACCTCCAGTGGGGCCTCAGCCTGTAGAAGGGCACTTAGACAGGAACCATGATCATACCTATTGTTATTTCATTAATGCAGAATGCAACATAATGGAAGCAGAAGGGGGAAAGAAAGCATTTCCAGCTGCTTAAAGAAAACTCAGGTGCTTAACTTCTTTGTTGTGATGTGCTATCCTTTTCTCCTTGATGCCAGAAGAAAAATTATTACAACATATAAAAAATAGGATTATGGCTGGAAGAAAAATTGTAACATATAACAAATAGGAATGTGGGATCCTGGATCAATATGTTATTCAGAACCCATATTGTAAAACATATTTTCTTTGAAATTTTAATCATTAGAAACTATATAATTCAAAGATATTCTCACGGCTAATCCATCCATATTCAGGAATTTTTTCCTTTTTTAAGATTATAAAATCTTTCTATGGACAAACTCACTATTAGTAAAGTATTTTCCCATAAAAATAGAAATAATCTTTTTCTGAAAAAGGGGGTTGTTATTATTAAGGTCTTTAAAAAAATACTTTTTGTTCTGGAGCATGCTTTGTCTTCTACTTCTTTGGGGTAGGTTAGAAATAATTAACAGCTTTTGGTAAATAGGAAAATAAACACAGGGAGGTTATTTGTTGAAAAGCACAGGGGACCAGTGCCAGAAATGGTTTGAAAATTTAGATCTTTTACTTTCCCTTTCAAGTACTGCAATCATGGTATCACATGGCCATGTGAATAGTAAACTGTCTTGTTTACAACAGAACATACTGTTCTGAAAAGTGAGGAAGTATATCTCATTTTTAGGTGCATTTCTTTTTCTTAAATTCTACACTGTGCTTTGTTTAGTAATACAGTTATTTATAAAAAAATTTATAGAAGGATAACAGAGGTAAAAAAGAATTCTCAATCTTGCTACTTCTTTCCTCCCAGTAGTAATAAAAAGGATTTATTCATCCTTGCTAGCTTCTGGAAGTAAAGTCCCTATGAAGCTATGAGACCTTCATTATCACATTCCCACTGCTTTGTCAGCTTGTATTTGTGAGGAATTTAATCAGTTTTATTGCTGTGTATGACTGGAAACCAATGGCATTTATTCTCTCTGCAGGAATTTATTTACTTTTTTCCTTGGGTGGTTATTCCTTTGTTGATAATATTTTCCCAAGTCTTGAAGCACTAATTGATTTTGGGGTTTAGGCAAGATGAGTTTTTACATGGAATGAAGAAACTGTGTTCCTGTGGATTAGGGCACGGTCTGTGTAACCATCAACTGGAGATCCTGCTGAGAATTGCAAATGAGGAAGAAATTATGGGTCATGATAATAAGGTATTCCAAGTTTCAAGATTCAGACAGGAGCAGACATAAACAGCCTCTTCCTTAAAGATACGCAACCAGCCAGCCAAGGTGTGTTTTCTTAAGCCTTCAGGCCTTGAAAAATGTATGGAACTTTGAGAATATGTTTGCAGGTGTAAAAATAATGGTTGGTGGATCTTTCTCCTTGTCATGTATGTACACAGTGTGTAGAGAGTAAGAGACACATTCTGGAAAAGAAAAATCATTTTAAATGTTGGTGTTTCAGGATAATGCTTTGCTTTTAAAGTTACATGTCCTTATCTCAACTCCAGTTCAGTCTATTCTCCTTGCTCTCTTACTGTTCTTAACTTTGGGCATATATTGCTCATCATAGGAACTTGGTAATAAACCTGGATTTAATCCTAGCTCAAAGAACACATGAGGAATTTATATAACTTTTTAACTTCAAAAGACTGCCCAAGTGAAATGACTGATGGGGAAATGTACCAAAAAAGATTCCAGGTCCAGTCAATATAGAATTCCTTGGAAAATCTTGTTAACAGTATACTCCACTTGGCATGTTGGGAACAGGGAGAAGGCGGGAAGCTAAGCCTGGGCAAAGCCATAGATAGGAGGCTGAACTGACTGTAGAAGAGGCTCCAGAAAATTGACAAGGAATCTGAGTTATCATAGCCAAGTAGACATGGCAAGTTTGGAACCCATCTTGGAGAGACAGTGTAGCACAATGATTAAGTTAGAATAGAGGCTCTCTAATTGTACAGACATGAGGATCAGGCCCTGATTCTACCATTTACTGATTGGATGACTATGGGTAAATTACTTTTCTGAGCATCTGTTTTGTTATCTGCAAAATAGGGATAAAGCTTGCTCATAGGACTTTTGTGAGGATTAAATGAGAGAATTCACATAAAGCACCTAGCACCAGGACTGGCACAAGCAGGAATGTAATAAATACAGCTATTATTATTAGTATTATCATCATCATCATCATCATCACTATCTGGGCTTTTGCCATTTTGCACTGGTTGGTGAGGACATGGCAGCAGTAATCTCTGGGCAATTACAAATATTATATCCATGTTTAGGTTCCAAAGGTCTAGGAAGCAGCAGGATCCTATTCACCCATGCTATGTGGATAGAGCGCAGCATCCTCTGGAAAAGGAGGTTCGTAAGGGCTGGGCAGGCCATGGGACCTTGCTTTCAGGAAACTGGAATGCACATTTGGAAACAAGGCAGATGCCCACTCATAATACTGGACAGTAGCAGAGAAAACTGTAGACTCAGTATGAAACTGTCAAATCTCTAGGGCCTGAGCAGAGCTGAACGTATTCATCGAAGGCCTCAGAATTTGCAACTGGGCAGGATTGGGGCAGGCAGGAGCTGATGACTCAATAGCCAATTGCTGTCTTCAAATCTTACTGAAGTTCTTAAAACTATTGAATGGCAGCATTCTAGTTTTAAGTCTTTTCCAGAATGTGAGGTAGTTATGTTCTTCTCTATTTTTCAGATGAAGACATGGGCTTAGGGACCGTGACCCATAGTTGAAGCAAAAGCCACGATTGCATCCTTCAGCTCTAGGCTTTCATTTAGAAACCGCACTTATTAAGATAGTGTCTGTTGTAGATGCCTCTGTGCATCACTGCAGATTCTCGAAGTGCCGTATTTTGTACCAGCTGCTGCTATGGTGACCAGGTCAGAGCAGGCTTTGGTCAGTTTCTCACAGGGTCAATCACAGTGCCTTGACCTGAGCCCATGTTTTCTAACACTAAGGGGCTCACATGTGCATAACCCAGGTGTGCTGGGAGTCAGTGCCCATGGGGCCACACTTACTCATTGGGAACCAGTGGACAGATGTTTCCCCTATGGATCCCCCACCTGGAGCTGAATGTTATTGGAATTCTCAAAGGGTCCCAGTGAGATGGAGCATGAGCCACCTGCGGCGGTGGCCAGCCAACTTAATGACACATCCAGGTGTTGCTTTTTCTGTCCCTCCCTGTTTGGCTCTCCCAGCCTTTCGCTCCTGCTCTCTGGGATCACTTCCAACATAAATTACCTGTATGCAAACTTCTGCCTTTGGCCCAAGCAAAGACAGTTTCAAAAAGCATTTCCTTAGAGACCCATGTTCGTACTGACTCCCTTGTCCTCACCGACTCACAACATGTTGGAGCTTGAGAGATTAAGCATCTCATATTATAGGCTGGACGTGGTGGCTCATGCCTGTAATGCCAGCACTTTGAGAAGCCGAGGCGGGCAGATCACGAGGTCAGGAGATCGAGACCATCCTGGCCAAGATGGTGAAACCCCGTCACTACTAAAAATACAAATATTAGCTGGGTGTGGTGGCTCGGGCCTGTAATCCCAGCTATTTGGGAGGCTGAGGCAGGAGAACCGATTAAACCAGGGAATCAGAGGTTGCAGTAAGCCGAGATCACACCACTGCACTCCAGCCTGGTGATAGAGCGAGACTCCATCTCAAAAACAACAACAACAACAACAAAAAAACAAAAAACCTCTCATATTATAATAAGGAAATTGAATTCCAAAGAAGTTATTTTCCTACATATATTTTCCAGCATATCTGGGAGTAGAACTCCTTTCAGGTTTTCTGACAAATGATCTTCTTTCATGTCAGTCATTCTGTTTCTTACTGATTATGTGCTGCCTCTCAAGTCACTTGTGCTGCCAATATGAAGAGAATAGTAATGACAAAATTTGACCAAGGGAACACTGATGATACTTGGCTTCTGGATACCTGAAAGGCCATAGGAAGTTGAATTTAGTAAGATTGAGTTTGCCCAGATGAATACAGTGAAAAGTGAGAAGAGTGAGGTGGTATACAGAGAGATTAAAATAGTGGTCCATGGAATGTAGGCTGGCTAAGGAGGGAATTAGGACTTAGTGGAGGATTGTTAAAGTACAAAGGATTGTATATCCTAAGGGTGGGTGAAGAGTTATTGAAGTGATATTCTAGACCACTGCCGTCCAGTGGAAATATGATGCTGACCACAAAAGTGAACCATAACATTTATTTTATTTTATTTTATTTTATTTTTTTGAGATGGAGTCTCACTCTGTTGCCAGGTTGGAGTATAGTGGCATGATCTTGGCCCACTGCAACCTCTGCCTCCCAGATTCAAGCCGTTCTCCTGCCTCAGACTCCTGAGTAGCTGGGACTACAGGTGTGCACCACCACACCCAGCTAATTTTTGTAATTTTTTTTAGTAGAGATGGGGTTTCACCAGGTTGGCCAGGATGGTCTCAATCTCTTGACTTCGTGATCCGCCTGCCTTGGCCTCCCAAAGTGCTGAGATTACAGGCATCAGCCTCTGTGCCCAGCCGAACCATAATGTTTATTTCAATTTATGGTGTACAATATGATGTTTTGAGATGTTTACGTTGTGGAATGGCCAAATCAAAGTAACTAACATATCTATTATCTTATATACTTATCTTTTTTTTATGGTGAGAGCATTTAAAATCTACTGTCTTAGCAATTTTCAAGTATACAATTCATTGTTATTAATTATAGTCACCACTTTGTATAATAGATCTCCTGAACTTGTTCCTCTTGTTGAACTGAAATTCTGTATCATTTGACCAGCATCTCCTCAACCAGACCTCCTCTCCCCAGCCCCTATGGATCCCAGATGTTTCCCCTGTGGATCCCTAGCTGGGAGATGAATGTTATTGGAATTCTCAAAGGGTCCCAGTGAGATGGAGCATGAGCCACCTGTGGCAGTGGCCAGCCAACTTGGTAACACATCCAGGTGTTGCTTTTTCTAACCACCGTTCTACCCTATTTCTATGAGTTCAACATTTTTAGATTCCACTTACAAGTGAGATGGTGCAATATTTGTCTTTTTGTGCTTGGTTTATTTTATTTAGCATAATATCCTCCAGGTTCATCCATGTTGTGAACATGACAGGATTTCCTTTTTTTTTTTTTAAGGCTAAATAGTATTCCATGTATATAAAATATATAGACATACATGTATATACATAGATACATACATGATTTTGTATTCTACAAGTTTACTGAATTTATTAGTTCTCATAGTTTTTTCTGTTAGGAGTCTTTAGGGTTTTCTATGCATAAGATCATGTCATCTTCAAGCAGAGACAATTTAACTCCATGTATATGTATACACATATGGTATGTGTATATATACATAATACACCACATTTTCTTTATTCATTCACCCATTGATGGACACTTAGGTTGATTCTATATCTTGGCTATTGTGAACTGCCAATTTACAATATCTTGGCTATTGCTGCATTGAACATGGGAGTGCAGATATCTCTTCAGCATATTAATTTCATTTCCTTTGGATGTATGCCCAGAAGTGAGATTGCTGAATCATACAGTAGTTCTATTTTTAATTTTTTGAAGAACCTTCATACTGTTACTCCATAATGTCTGTACTAATTTACATTCTCACCAGTAGTGTCCAAGGGTTTCGTTTTCTCCACATTATCGCCAACACTTACCTTTCATCTTTTTGATAATAGACATCATGACAGGTGTGAAGTGATATCTCATTGTGGTTTTAATTTACATTTCTCTGATGATCGGTGATGTTCAACATTTTTCACATACCTCTTGGCCATTTGTATGTTTTCTTTTGAGAAATGTCTTTTCAGGTTCTTTGCCCATTTTCAAATTCAGTTATTTGTTTTCTTGCTATTGAGTTGTTTGGGCTCCTTATATGTTTTATATATTAACTCCTTACCAGCTGTATGGTTTACAAATATTTTTTCCATTCCACAGGTTGTCTCTTTACTTGTTGATTGTTTCCTTTGCTGTGCAGAAGCTTTTTGGTCTAATGCAATCCTATTTGTCTTTATTTATTTATTGCCTGTGCTTTTGGGGTGATATCCAAAAAAATCTTTGCTCAGATCAGTGTCAAGAAGCATTTCCCCTATATTTTTTTCTAATAGTTTCAGGTCTTATATTTAAGTCATTAATTCATTTTTAGTTGACTTTTGTGCATTCTCCAAGAAAAGGTTCTAATTTCATTCTTCTGCATATTGATATCCAGTTTTCCTAGTACCATTTATTGAAGACATGGTCCTTTCCTCATTTTGTGTCCTTGGCACCTTTGTTAAACATCAGTTGACTGTAAATGTGTGGATTTATTTCTAGGCTCTCTTTGTCATCCCATTGATCTGTGTGCCTGTTTTTTATGCTACTACCATGCTGTATTGATTACTAGAGCTTTGTTGTAGATTTTGAAATAAGATAATGTGATGCCTCCAGTTTTGTTCTTTTTGCTCAAGATTGCTTTGGCTATTCAGAGGAGTTTATGGTTCCACATGAATTTTAGGATTGTTTTTTCTATTTCTGTGAAAAACGTCATTGGTATTTTGATAGGGATGGCATTGAATCTGTGGATTGTTTTGGGTAGTATTGATGTTTTAACAATATTAATCTTCAATCCATGAACACAGGATATTTTTCCATTTATTTGTGTCTTCTTACAATTTCTTTTATCAATGTTTTGTAGTTTTTAGTGTACAGATCTCTTACCTCTTTGGTTAAATTTGTTTCTAAGTATTTTTTAGTGCTATTGTAAATGGAATTGTTTTCTTGATTTCTTTTTCAAATAGTTATTAGTGTATAGAAAAGCTACCGATTTTTATGTGTTGATTTTGTATTCTGCAACTTTACTGAATTTATTTGTTCTAACAGTTATATATATATATGTATATTTGACTGAGTCTTTAGGGTTTTCTATATATAAGATCATGTCATCTGCAAACAGAGACAGTTTAACTCCTTCCTTTTCAAGTTGGGTAGCTTTTATTTTTTTTTTCATACCTAATTTCTCTGGGTAGGTCTTCCAGTACTATGTTGAATACAAGTGGTGAGAATAGGCATCCCTGTCTTGTTCCTGATCTTAGAAGAAAAGCTTTCAATTTTTCACTGTTAAATGTTATCTTCACTGTTAGCTGTGGGCTTGTGATACATACCTTTTGCTGTATTGATGTACATTTCTTCTATACCTAACTGTTGAGAGTATTTTTTAATCACATGAGGATGTTGAGTTTTTCTGCATGTATTGATATAATTATATAGTTTTTGAATTTTGTTCTGTTAATGTGGTGTATCACATTTATTGATGTGCATATGTTGAACCATCCTTGCATTCCAGGGATAAATCCCACTTGACCATGGTAAATGATTCTTTTAATGTGTTTCCTAGTATTTTCTTGAGGATTTTTATGTTCATCAGGGATATTGGCCTATAATTTTATTTTCTTGTAGTGTCATTTGGCGTTGCTATCAGAGTGGTGCTGGCCTCATAAAATGAATTTGTAGGTATTCCCTTGTCTTCAAACTTTTGAAAGAGTTTGAGAAGGATGGGCATTAAGTCTTCTTTTAATGTTTCTTAGAATTCATGAGTATAATCATCAGGATTTGGACTTTTCTTTAATGAGAGATTTGATTCAATCTCTTAACTCATTGTTGGTTTGTTCAGGTTTTCTGTTTCTTCATAATTTAGTCTTGGTAGGTTGTATGTTTCTAAGAATTTATTTCTTCTATGTTATCCAATTTGTTTTTGTGTTAACTATTTATAGTAGTCCCTTATGATCCATTGTATTTCTGTGGTATTAGCTGTAATGTTTCCTCTTCCATTTCTGATTTCATTTATTTGAGTCTTTTCTCTTTTTTTCTTAACCTAGCTAAAGGTTTGTCAGTTTTGTTTATCTTTCAAAAAAACCAACTCTTAGTTCTGTTGATCTTTTCTATTTTTTTTTTGTTGTTGTTACTACATAAATTTTTCAAAAAAATTATTTTTAATTATTGTAAGTACATATGAGGTATATTTATTTATGGGATACATGAGATATTTTGATATAGACATATAATGTGTAATGATCACATCAGGATAAATGGGGCATCCATTACGTCAAGCATTTATCCTTTCATTGCATTACACACAATCCAATTTTACTTTTAGTTATTTTTAAATGTGCAATAAATTATGGTTAACTGTAGTCACCATATTGTGCTATCAAACGCTAGATCTCATTCGTTCTTCTTAACTATATTGTTGTACCCGTTAGCCATCCCCACTGCCTCCAGCTCCCCTTCCTGGTCTCTGGTAATCATTATTCTACTCTCTGTCTCCATGAGTTCAGTTGTTTTAATTTTTAGCTCCTGCAAATAAGTGAGAATATGTGAAGTTTGTCTTTCTGTGCCTGGCTTATTTCACTTAATGTAACGTCCTTCTGTTCTATCCGTATTGTTGCAAATGACAGGACCTCATTCTTTCTTATGCTGAATGGTACTCTATTATGTATAAGTACTACATTTTCTTTATCCATTTGTCTGTTGATGGGCACTTATATTACTTCCAAATCTTGGCTATTGTGAATAGTGCTGCAATAAACCTGGAGATGCAGATATCTCTTTGATATCCTGATATCCTTTCTTTTGGATATATACCTAGCAATGGGACTGATGGATCATATGGTAGTTCTATTTTTAGTTTTTTAAGGAATCTCCAAACTGTTTTCCAGAGTGGTGGTACTAATTTACATTCTCACCAACAACATGTAAGGGTTCCTTTTTCTCCACATCATTGTCAGCATTTGTTATTGCTGGTCTTTTGGATAAAGGTCATTTTTACTGGATGAGATGATACCTCATTGTCGTTTTGATTTACATTTCTTTGGTGATCAGTGATGTTGGGTGCCCTTTCATAAATCTGTTTGCCATATATAAGTCTTCTTTGAGATCCTTTGCCCATTTTTAAATCAGATTATTAGCTTTTTTCCTTTTATATTGTCTTATGCTCCTTATATATTCTGGTTATTAATCCCTTGTCAGGTGTATAGTTTGCAAATATTTTCTCCCATTCTGTGGTTTATCTCTCACTTTGTTTATTGTTTCCTTTGCTGTGCAGAAGCTTTTCAACTTGATGAACTCGATGTGATCCAATTTTTCCATTTTTGCTTTGAAAGCCCATGCTTATGGGGTATTGTGAACTCTTTGCCTAGTCCAATGTCCTGGAGATTGTTTCCATTTATTAGTTTCATAGTTTGAGGTCTTAGATTTAAATTTTTAATCCATTTTATTTGATTTTTATATATGGCAAGTAATAGGGGACTAGTTTAATTCTTCTTACTTATGGATATACAATTGCCCCAGCACCATTTATTATAGAGACTGTCCTTTCCCCAATGCATGTTCTTGGCACCTTTATAAAAAATGGGTTCACTACAGATGTATGAATTTGTTTCTGAGTTCTCTATTCTGTTTCACTGGTCTGTATGTCTGTTTTTATGCCATTACCATGCTGTTTTATTTACTGTAACTGTGTAGTGTAATTTGAAGACAGTTAATGTGATTCTTCCAGTTTCATTCTTTTTGCTCAGGATGGCTTTGGCTCTTCTAGATCTTTTGTGGTTCCATATAAGTTTTAGGATTATTTTTTCTCTTTCTGTGAAGAATGTCTTTGGTATTTTGATAAGGTTTGCATTGAATCTGTAGATTGCTTTGGGTAGTATAGATGTTTTAATAATATTGATTGTCTCAATCATGAACATGAAATATGTTTCCATTTCTTTGTGTCCTCTTTAATTTCTTTCATCAATGTTTTATAGTTTTCATTGTAGAGATCTTTCACCTCTTTGGTTAAGTTAATACCTAAGTGTCTTATTTTATTGGCACCTATTGTAAATAGAATTACTTTCTTGATTTCTTTTTCAGATTGTTCATATAGAAATGCTACTGATTTTTGTATGTTGATTTTGTATCCTGCAATTTTGCTGAATTTGTTTATCAGTTCTAATAGTTTTTTGTTGGAGTCTTTAAGTTTTTCCAAATATAATATCATCACCTGCAAACAAGGATAATTTGACTTCTCCCTTTCTAATTTGTATGTTCTTTATTTCTTTCTCTTGTCTGATTGCTCTAGCTAGGACTTCCAGTATTATGTTGAATAATAGCAGTGAAAGTGAGCATTCTTGTCATGTTCCAATTCTTACAGGAAAGGCTTTCAGTTTCTCCCCATTCAGTCTGATACTAGCTATGGATCTGTCATATAATAGCTTTTATTGTATTATGGTATATTTTTCTATATGCAGTTTTTGAAGTTTTTGTTATGAAGTTCTTATCATGAAGGGATGTTGAATTTTATCAAATGTTTTTTAAACATCAGTTGAAATGATCACATGGTTTTTGTCCTTTATTCTGCTGATATGATGTAGGTAGCACATTGATTTGCATATGTTCAACCATCCTTGCATCCCTAGGGTAAATCTCATGTGGTCATGATGAATGATCTTTTAAATGTGTTGTTAAATTTGGTTGGCTAGCATTTTTAAGAAGTTTTATGTCAGTGTTCATCGGGGATATTAGCCTGTACTTTCCTTTTCTTTTCTCTTCTTTTCTTTTTTTCTTTCTTTCTTTCTTTTTTTTTTTTTTTTGATGTATCTTTGTCTGGTTTTAGTATCAAGGTAATATTGATAGAGCAAAATTTGGATATGTTCCTACCTCCTCTATTTTTTTGGAATAGTTTAAGTAGAATTAGTATTAGTTATTTTTTGTGGAAAAGTTTTACTTTATTTTATAAAAAGCAATGTTTGGAATATACTCACTTTACTCTTTCAAAGCAATGCAAGTACAATGATAAGCATATGAGCCAAAAGTACCCTATCTTATAAACTTATTTTTTAACACAGTGAAGGCATGCTGTCACTGAAAGTAGAAAAATGTGATTCAATTACAAAACATAACATTTAAGAATAAATACACACAACTGAATAGTCATGAAAAAATAGAAGATTAATCAAAATATTCTGTTTAAAAATATTAAATTCAAGTTATATGGAAATTTTATGCATAAAAATCATATTGTATAATCAGAATAACTCTTAAATAATCATTTCTGAAAAACAAATACTAACTTTAGTTAAAAAGTTACACTTTAAACTTCTTTTTAAAAATACTTTCAGAACTTCACTATTCAAATTAAAATAGGATATTTTAGCAATTTATTCCAAGTACGTATTATACAGTTCTTATCCCAAGAGATCTTCTTGTGGTGTTTATAAATAAATCTGCTAAAGGGTAAGAAAAGAATAAGAAAGGCCCATCTAGGAAAGAAAATAGTTCAGGTAAGTGAGCGTCAAAGTATGATTTTAATTTATTGGGTTTTTTCCTCTCCATTATTTCTTTTCATATTGTCTTTGGACTCCTGCCAGGCTGTGTAAATACAGCCACTCACGTTCAGTTGAAAGTAATTTGTAGGCAGCTCACCTTGATCTACATTTTCTCTCTCTTATCTCTCTTGGCTGTAATATATTACAGGGAAGCACTAATATCACCCCCTCCATTTTGCCAGAGAGGAATATCTAAGGCCAAACCTCATGCCCATCCTCTGCATGAATTCTCGGTATGAGTTCCATGGTTATGAGTTCTCACTTTATTTGTTCACATGAGAGCTGGCTGCAACAAGTAACATTTATTTCAGCAACGAAGTAGACTTTTCTAGGGATTATTTTGTTGTACTGTCTTATTGCCTTAATATGAATTAATCATTAAAAAAAAATTAAAACCAGAAATTCAAACTGTCCGTAGACAAATAATCATTTAAAAGTTGGGAAAATGAGAAAGGAGCCTTAACCACTTAAAGTCTCCCCTTCTCCATTCCTAGTTTACACAACTGCAGAAATATAATCATAAACATAAAAAAGTTTTCCCTTCTACTGCATCAAGAAAGTGTCACTTATTCACATCAAATAGGTCGAAAGCTTTGGGAGATGAACAGGAAGTTTCATGTCCACTGCTTCTGTCAATTTCCTTTGTCTTTCCAGTTCTCAGTCTGCACACCCAAGGCTCTGGTAGCTTTGAGGAGAGGTGGCTCAGGAGAGCTGGCCTGCCTCATGGCCATAGAGGTGGGCAGGGAAGCCACAGTACTGCACAGTGGAGTCCTCTCTAGCTATTAACCAATGGGGTGTAGGCTTCTTGTCAGAGAGTAGCACCTTAGCTGGAGGTGGGTAAGTGCCTCCATTTTCAGTGCTTTCAACCCCAAGGGAAGCCTGAAGATGCCTACATGCCCTAGTGCCCACTAGTGCCTAGAAGGCACACAGCGCTGAGATGCTTTTCCCTGCTACCACTTTGCAACTGGTTTGCAGTTGCCTGAGCCAACATCTGAAATGCAGTGGCTGGAGACACCATGACTGAGGCCAAGTTCCTGACTTTAATTTGGGTATTTGTGGAAGGGCCCAAAAATCTGACTGGCTTAGGAGCAGTCTTACAGTTCACTCCTTCCTCCTTTCCACTGAATGCTATCAGTCGCTTCTTTCGAATTGGAGCCATGTGTTGAAGGATTGCAAGTAAAGGCCGTTCTCCTAGAATCAAACATTGTATCAGCTCATGAGGCACCTGCCAGTAGCTAACACCTTTTCCTTCCCAAGTATCAAAGGCATCCATCATTTTCTTCAACTCTACTACTGAGTAATAACTCCAAATGTACTGAACATTATTTCCCACCTCTCTTTTAAAAATGCTTTTACTGTGAATTCTTACTTCCAGCTGCTTATCAATAGCATCTGTTCTATCAGTTTTTGTGGCATATAAGCCAATAATTCTATTCTCACAGCTTGCACCAGATTGTTAAGATGGTTGAGAACCCAAACTGTTGGTTTATTGTAAACTAAACCATATTACTCACAGAAGGCTGTTAAAGTCTTTTTAAGGTCTGTATTTGACCTTAAAGAATATGTCTCCATTTCGTTGACCAAGTGGTCAGATAGGCTGTACAGATAAGGGACGCCAAATAAATCAGCCTCTTCTTGTAGGGCAATGAGGGTTTGCTCATCTGTGGGAATCTGAACTTCTCCATGAAGGTAATCCAAAAGGTATTTAAATAGATGTCTATCACAATCATTAACACAAGCCCCTGACTCATCTGTTTTTAGAGGAAAGCAACCACTGAACATAGATGGCAACATGGAGTCTTTAAGGCGTCACAAGGACTCCCGCCAGGCTGTGTAAAGACAGCCACCCATGTTCAGTTGAATAATATCTGGCACCTCTTCTTCTGCCTTGTGGCTTTCCATTTCTCCCCCAGACACCTGAATTTTTGCCTCCCAACACTTTCAGAAACTTCAAAACAGTGACGACTCACTTTTTCTCTGTATCAAAACCATCAGGGACTTGGGAAAACAAAGACACTCCAGCGACAGCACAGAGTTCCTCAGAAAGTCTGAGGAGGGGTTGGGATCTGCCAAACCCCACTTTGAGGAACACCACTGAAGGGGCTCATACTCCTCTTCCAAAGCGGGAAGAGCTGGGAGAAACTGTGAGCCAGAAAGCCCTGCCTGGGTTTTCCACAGCCCAAGGACCCTGAATTGACCTGAAGCCTGAGCCTGCAGTCCAGGACACCCATATTACCAGTGCAGCCCGAACCCTTCCTTGGGATACCCTGCCACCGTCTGGGCCTGCAGCCCACCCAGCACCTAGTTCCTCCACACCGTCAGGGTGGGGCAGGTCAACAGCCTCTCAGACTGACCTGTGGCCCTGCCCATCCTTCAGCACAGCCACCCTCCTTCTTTAAAGGGGTTTTTTTAAGCAATGAAACCATCGGATCCTGGGCTTTTCTTTGCTGGGAGACTTTTTATTACAATTTCAATCTCATTACTTGTTACTGATCTGTTCAGGTTTTGGATTTCTTCATGGTTCATTCTTGGTAGGTTGTTTGTATCTACAAATTTATCCATTTGTTCTAGGTTTTTCAATTTATTGTCATATAGTTGCTCATTGTAGCCTCTTGATCCATTGAATTTCTATAGTATCAGTTGTAATGTCTCCTTTTTCATCTCTGATTTTATTTGTTTGGGTCTTTTCTCTTTTTTTCTTAGTCTGGCTAAGGATTTGTCAGTGCTATTTATCTTTTCAAAAACCAGCTTTTCTTTTCATTGATCTTTTGTATTGTTTTCTTCATTTCAGTTTCCTTTATTTCTGCTCTGATCTTTATTTTTTTCTCTACTAATTTGGGCTTAGTTTGCTCTTGCTTTTCTAGTTCTTTAAGATGCATTGTTGGATTTTTTTTGATGTTTTTCTACATTTTTAATTAGGTACTTATAGCTATAAACTTCCCTCTTAGTACTGCTTTTGCTGTATCCCATAATTTTTGGTATGTTGTGTTTCCATTATCATTTGTTTTAATAAATTTTCCAGTTTCCTTTTTAATTTCTTCATTGACCCACCGGTCATTCAGGATCATATTGTTTAATTTCCCTGTGTTTGTATAGTTTCCAAAATTTCTCTTGTTATTGATTTCTAGTTTTATTCCATTGTAATGATCAGAGAAAATACTTGATATGTTTTTTTTTTTAATGTTTTAAGATTTGTTTTGTGGCTTAACGTGACCTATCCTTGAGAATGATCCATGTACTGAGGAAAAAAATGTATGTTCTGCAGCCATTGGATGAAATGTTCTGTAAATATCAATTAGATCCATTTGGTTTGTAGTGGAGATTAAGTCTGATGTTTCTTTGTTGATTTTCTGTCTGGAAGATCTGTCCATTGCTGAAAGTGAAGTGGTAAAGTCTCCATCTATGGTTGTATTGGGATCTAACTTTCTCTTTAACTCTAATATTTGCTTTATATATCTGGTTGCTCCAGTATTGGGTGCATATATATCTACAGTTGTTATATCCTCTTACTGAATTGACCTGTTTACCAATATATAATGACCTTTGTCTCCTTAGATAGTTATTGTCTTGAAATCTATTTTGTCTGATAGAAGTGTAGCTATTTCTGCTCTTTTTTGGTTTTCATTTGTGTGGAATATCTTTTTGTCCTTTTATTTTCATTTTATGCGTGTCTTTATAGGTAAAATATGTTTCTTGTAGGCACTAGATCATGGGGTCTTGTTTTTTTAATCCGTTCAGCCACTGTATGTCTTTTGTTTGGAGAGTTTAGTCCATTTACATTCAATGTTATCATTTGTAAGTAAGGACTTGCTCCTGCCATCATGTTAGTTGTTTTCTGGTTGTTTCGTGGTCTTCTCTTCCTTCATTTTTTCTTTTGTGTCTTCCTTTAGTGAAGGTGATTTTCTCTGGTGGTATGTTTTAATTTCTTGCATTTTGTTTTTTGTGTGTCTGTTGTATGTTTTTTGATTTGAGGTTATCATGAGGCTTGCAAATACTGTCTTATAACCCATTATTTAAACTAATGAGACCTTAACAGTGATTGCATGAATGAACAAAGAAACAAGGAAAGGGAAAGCTAATGTTAAAAACTCTACACTTTAACTTTGATTTTCTCCTTTTTAACTTTTTCTGGTTTGTATTTATATCTTATTGTACTGTCTTTGTGTTGAGAAAAAATTTAGTTATCATTTTTGATCAGTTCATCTTTTAGTCTTTGTATTCAAGATATGAGTAATTACACACCACAAATACAGTGTTATAATATTCTGTGTTTTTCTGTATATGCACTATTGCTAGTGAATTTTTTGCCTTCTGATGATTTCTTATTGCTCATTAATGTCCTTTTCTTTCAGATTGAAGAACTCTCTTTAGCATTTCTTTTAGGACAGGTCTGGTATTGATGAAATCCCTCAGCTTTTGTTTGTCTGGGAAAGTCTTTATTTCTCCATGTTTGAAGGATATTTTCACGGGATGTGCTATTCTAGGATACACCTTTTTTTTTTCTTCAGCATTTCAAATATATCATGCCTGTAAGGTTTCCACCAAGAAGTCCACAGCCAGCTGTATTGGAGCTCCATTGTATCTTATTTGTTTCTTTCCTCTTGCTGCTTTTAGGATCCTTTCTTTATTCTTGACTTTGGGGAGTTTGATTATTAAATTCCTTGAGGTAATCTTCTTTGGGTTAAATCTTCTTGGTGTTCTATAACCTTCTTATACTTGTATATTGATATCTTCCTCTAGGTCTGGGAAGTTCTCTGTCTTTATCTTTTTGAATAAACTTTCTACCCCTTTCTCTTTCTATAGCTCCTCTTTAAGGCCAATAACTCATATTTGTCTTTTCGAGGCTATTTTCCAGATCTTGTAGCTGTGTTTTATTCTTTTTTCTTTTGTCTCCTCTGACTGTGTATTTTTAAATTAGCTTAGCCTGTCTTCAAGCTCACTAATTCTTTCTTCTGCTTGATTAATTCTGCTGTTAAAAGATGCTGATGCATTCTTTAGTATGTCAGTTGCATTTTTTATTTCCGGGATTTTGCTTTTTTTAAAATTATTTTTTGTTTGTTTGCTTTGTTTTGTTTTTTGAGATGAGTCTTGCTCTGTCACCAGGGCTGGAGTGCAATGGTGCAATCTTGGGTCACTGCAACCTCTGCCTCCCGGGTTCAAGCTATTCGCTTGCCTCAGCCTCCCCAGTAGCTGGGACTACAGACACCCACCACCATGCCCAGCTAATTTTTTTGTATTTTTAGTAGAGATGGGGTTTCACCACATTAGCCAAGCTGGTCTCCAACTCCTGACCTCAGGTGATCCACCCACCTGGGCCTCCCAAAGTGCTGAGATTACAGACATGAGCCACTATACCTGGCCTAATTATTTCAATCGCTTTGTTAAATTTATATTATAGCATTCTGAATTCCTTCTCTGTATTATCTTGAATTTCACTGAGTTTCCTCAACACAGCTATTTTGAATTCTCTACCTGCAAGGTCACATATCTCTGTCTCTCCAGGATTGGTCACTTATTGGTACCTTATTTAGTTCATTTGCTGAGGTCATGTTTTTCTGAATGGTCTTGATTCCTGTGGATGTTCTTCAGTTCTGAGCATTGAAGAGGTAAATATTTATTGTAGTCTTCACAGTCTGAGCTTGTTTGTAACCATTCTTCTTAGGAAGGCTTTCCATGTATTAGAAAGGAGTTGGGTGTTGTGATCTAACTTTTTGGTCACCAGCCATATCTGCATTAGGGTGTATCCCAAGCCCAGTATGCTGTGGCTCTTTTAGACTTGTAGATGTACCACTTTGGTGGTCTTGGGTAATATTTGAAAGAATCCTTTGGATTACCAGACAGTGACTCTTGTTCTCTTCCCTCACTTACTCCCAAATAAACAGAGTCCCTCTCTCTGTACTTAGCTACCTGGACCTGGGGGAGGGGTGACACAAGCACCCCTGTGGCCACTACTACTGGGACTGTGCTGCATCAGACCTGAAGCCAGCACAGCACTAGGTCTCACCCAAGACCCACAATGAGTACTGCCAGGCTACCACTGATGTTCATTCAAGGCCCAAGGCTCTTCAGTCAGCTTGTGGTGAATGCTACCAGGCCTGGAACTCTCCCTTCAGGGCAGTGGGCTCCCTTCTGGCCCGGGGGCAGCTCCAGAAATGCTAAGAGCCAAGGCCTGGAATCAGGGATGTCAAGAGTCTGCTTGGTACTTTACCTCACTGTGGCTGATCTGGTGCTTGAGGTGCAAGACAAAGTCCCCTTTACAATTCCCTCTCCTTTTCTCAAGCAGAAGGCATCCCTCCTCATACCCACCACAGCTGGGAATGTGCTGGGTCACACCTGAAGCCAGCCTGGCTCTGAATCCCATTCAAGGCCTACTGCAAGTACTGCCTGGGTATTGCTGCTGATTATTCAGAGCTCAAGAGCTCTTCAGTTAGCAGGTGATGAATGCTGCCCAGACTGGGTCTTCTGTTCAAGGTAGTGGATTCCCTTCTCACCCAGGGTGTATCTAGACATGTCATCCAAGAGCTAGGGCCCTGAATGCGGACCTCAGGACTCTGTCTGGTGCCCTATCCTACTGTGGCTGAGCTGGTATCCCAGTTGTTAGACAGAGCCCTCTTTATTCTTCCCTCTCATCTCCTCGAGTGGAAAGAAGTAGTCTTCCCCAGGCTGCAAGCTGCACTCCCTTGGCCAGCCTAGCTGCTGTCCCAGTAGGTCACATGCCCCTGACAGTCCACTGGTTTTAAGCCCTGCACAGCATTAGGGCTTGCCCAGAAATTGCAGTCCTTGTGCCCTGGACTGCCTTTAAAGTTTATTTAGAATCCCAGAGCACTTAAGCTCATGGTGGTGAGCCTTGCTGAAACTCAGATTCTGACCACTGGGATTGTTGATTCCCTCTGGCTAGGGCTGGTCTGCTTGTTCCTTTCATGGGTGCCAGCTGAATTCTGCCCCATGTTGCTTTCTACTGTTTTAGGGCAGCACTGAGTTCCGGTGCACAGTCCCACAACTACTACACTTTCCTTCCCCCAAGCACACAGATTCTCTCTCTGTGCCACACAGCTGCTACTGTGGAGATGTGTAAGGGATGGCATCAGCAATTCATGACTGTCTTTCCTACCCTCTTCAGTGCCTCTTTTAGTGATATGAAAGAGACATTTAAGTGATATATCTCAAGATATTTTTTGGCTTTCCTTTTGATTTCTTCTTTAATCTATTTGTTGTTCAAGAGCATGCTGTTTAATTTCCACATACTGTATTTGTGAATTTTCCTGATCTCTTCTGTTATTGATTTCTAATTTCATACTATTGTGATCAGAAAAGATATATATTATTTTAATCTTCTCCACATGTGTATTTTTAAATAGCCACATTAAAAAAACTAAAAAGAAACAAGTGAAATTAATTTTAGTAATTATTTACATATTCCATATATCTAAAATATTATCATTTCAACTTATAATCAATATAAAAAGTTATTGATGAGATGCTTTACAGTTTTTTATACTCATATATATATACACACATATATGTGTATGTGTATATATATATGTGTGTGTATATACACACATACATAATCTGTTGTGTATTTTATACTTACAGAACACCTCAATTCAGACTAGCCACATTTCTAGCCACCATGTGCCCAGTGCGTTCTGTTTTGAACAGCTCAGCTCTAAAGGAAGTGAGCTGGGAAGATGGTTGGTCATTGGAGAGTGAGACTTGAAACTGAGATTCTGGAGGGTTTGCAAATATTTATAACCTTAAGATCTAGGATATAGCTCTGGGATTGAGTTTCTTTATCAGAGTGGAAAATTAGATCATTGAAGGAGAAAAGGTCAGGTCACTGAGGGTCTAGGTTTTGGGAAAGATCATCTGTGTCAATTTTGAAGTCATCAAGGATTATGAGAGAGTGGAGAGACTGATAGGATGTTAGGTCTTAAAATCTTCAAGAAATGTGGCAGGTCTGATCCAGGAGTTTATAAATCCCTGTAATCAAGTAGTACAGTCTGATAGCATGAGCTTCTAACATGGTGGGGCAGCAGTTAGAAAGGAGGGTGGGGAAAAGTTAGGAAGTGCCATAACAAGCAATAAGGTTGCAGAGGAAGCAGTGTCCTCAGGGCAGAGCCAGATCTCCATGTGAGCCAGAGGCTCTGGATATAAGGACTTCTGCTGATGGTGATCTGTGAGGAGCCAAAGCACAGAAGAAGGGTTTCAGGAGCTGGAAATGGTTAGGATTTGCAGTCAGATCACCAGATGTGCAGAGTTCTATGGGGACAAGAGTCCAGGTGCTGCGGGAGGCTCCCCCATCCCCTGTGGAAGAGGTGTGGCCCCCACTGCTGACCCAGCCTTATTGCCTTCTGAGGGTTCTGATAACCTGACACAAATATGGCTTGTGGCTAGCAAGGTAGAGGACCACTAAGACCTAAGTCTCACAGTGTATATTTCCGCGCCTCACTTCCATCCTGCCTCCTGTTTGAAGTGTTCCTCAGATTACTGCACAGTAATCTTATTCCAGATAAATGACTTCATCCAGAGTTCACTTTTAAATAATAATTTATTTTATTTTTTATTAGAGACAGGGTCTTGTTATGTTGCTAAGGCTGGTGTCAAACTCCTGGGCTCAAGTGATCCTCCCACATCAGTCTTCCAAAGTGCTGGGATTATAGGTGTCCGCCACCACATCCAGGCTATTTTGTTTTTGAACCAACAGTGCACAAAGTACAAAATTTTAAATTGACAAGAGCATCTGAATGAAAAATAAGTCTGCCTCCCACCAGCCTCCCAATTTCTTTTCCCAGGGAACACGCTTGTTACCCTTTCCATAATTCATTTGTAATAGGTGGCTCCTCTGCCCTGATTCCCTCCTCTTATCTTTGGGGGCTGGGATGTAAAGCTGGCCTTTTTGTCCCCTGAAAATGCATTCATGCTCCCTAGGACACTGGCTTGCTAAAGAGGAGTCTGGGCACTTAGCAGGAGTTGCAAACCAGCCGGTGCTCTGAATTCATATGAGAGCTTTGTGGTTGCCTTATTGGAAAGCCCTTGATTCCTGGGCTTCTAGAGCTGCATATCACTCAAAATCTCTGCAGTTTTTTAGGGGTAAGTGAATGCTTCACTTCTTTATCTCTTAAAAAATTATTCTTTCTCCAGCATCTGTTGTCGCCTGATTCTTTAATGATCGCCATTCTAACTGGTGTGAGGTGGTGTCTCAATGTGGTTTTGATGCGCATTTCTCTAATGACTAGTGATGATGAGCTGCTTTTCTTATGTTTGTTGGCTGCATAAATGTCTTCTTTTGAAAAGTATCTGTTCATATCCTTTGTCCACTTTTTGATGGGTTTTTTTCCCTTGTAAATTTGTTTAAGTTCTCTGTAGATTCTGGATATTAACGCTTTGTCAGATGGGTGGATTGCAAAAATTTTTTCCCATTCTGTTTGTTGATGGTTCACTCTATTGATAGTTTCTTTTGCTATGCAGAAGCTCTTAAGTTTAATTAGATCTCATTTATCTATTTTGGCTTTTGTTGCCATTGCTTTTGGTGTTTTAGTCATGAATTCCTTGGCCATGCCTATGTCCTGAATGGTGTTGCCTAGGGTTTCTTCTAGAGTTTTTATGGTGTTAGGCCTCATGTTTAAATCTTTAATCCATCTAGAGTTAATTTTTGTATAAGGTATAAGGAAGGGATCCAGTTTCTTTTACGCTTTTGGTGGGAGTGTAAATTAATTCAACCATTGTGGAAGACAGTATGCTATTATTTACAATAGCAAAGACTTAGAACCAATGCAAATGCCCATCAATGATAGACTGGATAAATAAAATGTGGCACGTATATACCATGGACTACTATGCAGCCATAAAAAAGGATGAGTTCATGCCCTTTGCAGGGACATGGATGAAACTGGAAACCATCATTCTTAGCAAAGTGACACAAGAACAGAAAACCAAACACCTCATGTTCTCACTGATAAGTGAGTGTTGAACAATGA
Organism: Cacajao melanocephalus; assembly: GCA_963573385.1. Taxonomy (NCBI): domain Eukaryota; kingdom Metazoa; phylum Chordata; class Mammalia; order Primates; family Pitheciidae; genus Cacajao; species Cacajao melanocephalus. Next base: position 32,355 of record CAUYLG010026058.1, on the reverse strand, counting down.
GAACACATGGACACAGGGAGGGGAACATCACACACCAGGCCTGAGAGTTGGGGAGCTGGGGGAGGAATAGCAGGGGGTAGGGAAATTGGGAAGGGATAGCATTAGGAGAAATACCTAATGTAGATGACAGGGTGATGGATGCAGCAAACCACCACCATGGCATGTGTATACCTATGTAACAAACCTACATGCTCTGCACATGTACCCCAGAACTTAAAGTATAATAAATAAATTTTTTAAAAAATTACTCTCTTAGTGATTCCTCAGTGCAGGGCTCCATACTAAGCACACAAAAGTGAATCAAACTTGACCAAACTCTCTCAGGTATTTGGACTATACATGAACTCTGCCTGAAGTCCAGTCCCAGGCTAGCTACTGGCACTGGCAGCCTCTCCTGATTCAAGAACCATAGGGATGTCACAAGTGTGCTGATGTTTGTGGAAAGTAGACATTGATGAAATAAGGACCATGTGGTCCCTATAGCTTTCCCTGACATGATCACTCCCCAGTCTGGGTCACAGGCTCACCAGCACATCAGCTAACATGCTATATAAAGTCGCAGCGGGTGAGCCCATGAGGGAATATTGAGCTCCGTTCTCTCTGCCCCAACTCCACCTTCTTCTCTCAGATTGGAGAGTGGGTTCCTAGATTCTTGTATTGAAATTGTACCCAATCAATAGGAAATCTCACACTTGGGAAAATCCCAAATCTTACTTTACTCTGTTCCTTTTCCTCTACTACCAGTACTCAACTGCAGGATTTTGTATTGGTGTTGTCATGCAGAAGAGAAAAGATTAATTAGGATCACTTTCATCAGCAGAGGGGTGAAACAAATGAAAAAAATGTTCAGGCACTTCATGCTTCTGTGAAAACCCAATTAGCACTCCTTTACAGTTATAATTTATAATTACTTTTTGAACTGAGGAAATATGTTTTTGCTAATTAGATAATTATTTGGTAGTGACCTTTAGATAAAAATTGCTTTGACTCTAAAAATTTCTGAAGAAGAGTTACTTAATTTAATAAATCACTGTTATTCTAACATTTTAGAAAATCAGGCATTAAGAAGAGGTCTTAAAAGGTTATAATTTTCAGAAATGCTATATTGGGTTGAAAGTTCTTTAGATGTTTGTATGTGTGTGTGTGTGTGTGTGCGCGCACACATGAAATTGAGATTTTTGCCACCTAAAATTTATGAGACTAATGTCAGTTGTTAGCAACAGGGGAAACTGGGCTTGAGGCATATGGAAACTTTCCACAACATTTCTGTGTATCTAAAACTATTCTAAAATAAGGAATTTATTTTTTTAATGTAAGTCCCTTAAAATTAAATTTGATACATCCTGCAATAAACTGAATTGAAACATCCCTGAAAAGTTTCTATAAAGCTTAATTTCACTTAGAAAATAATTTTTAAAAACCCTGACAATGTGTTGCTTTCCTAAAGCTTCTGACTTCAGCTAACAGAAGCATTAAGAGTAGTGGTTTTAATATGTAATAGTGCCATCAGAAATCCCTAATGTGCAATATATTAACTACAAAACTACATGTCAAATATTTAGTTGTGATATTTAGGAAAAGGTACAATTCGTAAGAGAAACAATGTCTACTATTTTAATAAATCTGTTTTCTACACCTGAGTCAAATTTACAGTTAAAAACTGTAATTAGTTGTATTTAGGGTTGAAAGCCTGTCTCATGATGCTGATGGGCCAGCAAATAAGAAAGTGTGGTGACCATTTGAGTTGTGTCTATCTCTTGGTCTGTTTCCTTATAAGATTCCAAGAAATTAGTGGATTGTGGCCAAATTTGATCAAAACATATCTAGTTTTCCTTGATTCCCCCTTGAACCTGTGGTTTAATATTCCACGTTAAACATAACTGCAGGCTGTGCACGGTGGCTTACTCCTGTAATCCTAGTACTTTGGGAGACCGAGGCGGGTGGATCACTTGAGGTCAGGAATTTGAGACCAGCCTGGCCAACATGACAAAACCCCGTATCTACTGAAAATACAAAAATTAGCTGAGTGTGGTGGCACACAACTGTAATCCAAGCCACTCTGGAGGCTGAGGCACAAGAATCACTTCAACCCAGAAGGCAGAGGTTGCAGTGAGCCAAGATTGTATGACCACACTCCAGCCTAGAAAATACAGCGAGACTCTGTCTCAATAAAATAAAATAAACATAATTTATTTTATCAAACCAATGATTTCATTGAGAAAAATGCATATGTTCAGACAAAAAAGAAAAATAAATGATTTCAAATGGGCATGTATCTTATCATATAAATAAATTTCAATAAAATTAAGTAGATGGGTTATACAGATAATGGGAGAGGAGTAACTATAATCACAAAATTCAACGACATTTCTTTGTGCTTTATGTATTTAGCTTAAGTTTTTCTTGACAACATAAACTATCAGGAAAATAGTTAATATAGTCTGTAGTTTAAAAGAAACTTTGGCATAATGTGTCCTACTACCTAATATTGTATTAGAGAGGGCTTTTGAACTTGAGCTTCCTCTGCCTACTGCTCTCTTCATCCTGACCCAACAGGGTTGACTCCTGGTCATTTTATTTTTCAGCTCAGAAATCAGCTTCTTCTTATCTTCTGCGACCCCTCCTATTTCCCTCATGGTCTGTCCCATCACAGTGTTTGGTTTCATCCTGGCACTTACCATGGTAGGAATTTTCTCAATGTTTGTTTTTTGCTTTCCTTATCTATCACCTGTCTCCTTTACCAGAATTCAGCTTTATAGGAGCAGGGACCTTGTCTGTCTTGTTCACCACTATATCATTCCCTTTGCTTGGAAGCCTGGCACATAGTAGGTTGATAATTTAAAGTTTGACACTGAAATATATGCGCGTATATATCTATGTGTTTAGAAACAAGCCATAAAGATCTCCCCCCATGAATGAATAACAACCTTCAGTGACTAAACCTTTGTCTCATGCTTTGCTCCATTCCTGATTTTCTTACACACTTGTATTGCTTTTAGGACATGATGAATGATACAACTTAATAGGAAAATGGTAAAACTCAAAGAGAAAACTTGGCATTAATGTAACATTTAGTCTGCAGAACAAATTTATGTTGTAGCTTCCTTCTTATCTTTTAGTTTTTATCAATAAAAGAAAGATGCCTTTGGGGATGACAGAGTGTTTTGAGGAAGAATTCCCAGGGGTTCTTATCTCAATGACCTCTTGTTCTACCTGCATTTTCTCAGAAGATAGGCAAGTTTAGGGTTTTACCACATTAGCTCAGAAATTGGATTAAGTCTGTTCTCCACTTTAGACTAAAGAAGGTTTGTCTGTGTGCCCAGGCCCAGTCTCCTTTGTTCTGGAATGGAACAGGCCAGGGAAGATTTCTGGGTCTTTGTTCTCTTTCTCTCAATAATCAGGGCACCTGGCCATGGCTTCACCTCTTATCTGCCTTAGAACTTGCATGGGAAGCTATCGTAGACCTCCTGCTGAAAGCCTTAAAAGAAATGTAAGATAGGATGTGTGATTATTATCAGCCATTCACATGTGAGATGTAGGTATCTTGGATATTTTGGATTTTATGGAAGTCATGCCTCCCTTACCACATGTTATATTCATCCAGAACTTCAGTAATTTTAGAATGAATCATTGATCTTAAGGAAGACTTGTAATAAATGCTAATCTCAGAGCATTAATGAAGTCACAAACTAAAACTACATAAAGGCTGTGTAGGTTGAGCATCCCTAACCTGAAAATCTACACTCTGAAGTGCTCCAAAATCTGGAACTTCTTGAGCCAACATGATGCTACAAGTGGAAGGTTCCACTAGTCACAGTCAAAATGCAGTCAAACTTTGTTTCATGCACAAAATTATTTAAAATATTGTATAAAATTACCTTCAGGCTATGTGTATATGAAACATAAATGAATTTTGTGTTTAGACTTGAGTCCCAGCCCCAAGATATATCACTGTGTATCTGCAAATATTCCAAAATTTAAAACAAATTTTAATCCCAAACACTTCTGGTCCCAAGTGTTTTGGACAAGGAATACTTAACCTGTAGTATCCACTTAGATCTGGTAGGTGCCACCTTCTCTTTTACCTTCTTATTCATCCCCGCACCTTCCTTTTCTTTTTTTCCCCAAATTAATGTAGTATCCATATTTAGTAGAAAGCCTATTTGACCTTTCTCATTATTGCCTATAGAACATCTTTTCTTTTAATGTATATGGTTAGCGTGCCACTGAGTGACTTCAACAAAGTGCTTTCCTAATCATGGCCCTCAGTGCAGATAATCTTTTCCTGCAATCACTTGCTTTCCTTTTAGTTATAGTGTCAGTGCAGCTCAGGAAAGTCCTAAGGTCTTTTCTGATAAAACTTCAAAAAAAAAAAAAAAAGACAAAGGCCTATGAATTGTGTCTACTTTAACTGATTAGAGATGGCAGCAATAGTTGGTCAAGTAATTACCAAACAACTCAAAAAGTATCCAGGGAAATGACTGGGAAAGAGAAATCAAGCTGATTGATTGTGCATTGATAGTGAAAACCAGATTTGTTTGGCAAAACCGAAAGTTTCTGACAGAATTGAACTGTGTTTCTTCCAGGCAAAAATATGCACATAGGAACAAGGAGCAAGCTCCAAAATTAAAGAAAGTAGCCCACTTCCTGGCAAATTACTAGAAAATTAATAGGAACATTTAATGTCCATAAGACGACTTTCATGAGGCCAGGCATGGTGGCTCACGCCTATAAATCTCAGCACTTTAGGAGGCTGACGCAGGCGAATCACTTGAGTCCAGAGTTCAAGAACAGCCTGGCCAACATGGTGAAACCCTGTCTCTACTAAAAATAGAAAAATTAGCTGGGCGTGATGGCAGGTCCCTGTAGTCCTAGCTACTTGGGAGGCTGAGGCAGGAGAATTGCTTGAACCTGGGAGTTGGAGGTGGCAGTGAGCTGAGATCATGCACTCCAGCCTGGGTGATGGAGAGATAACTTGTCTCAAAAAGAAAAAAAAAGCTTTCATGAAGTAAAATGAATAATGAGGTATCCTTGGCATCATCGGATGGCTCTGAGTGTTTGTAGGTCACTCTATTCTGATACGTGGGCCATTCTGTCCAACAAGGTGTGACATTGAGAAGGACTGGTGGTCACATTGAGGGCCTGTTTTCTTTTATATTGTTAAATAATAGGCTCTGAAATGTAACTTTTCTCTCTAAAACAAGGTAGTACTTCCTAGTTCATTTCTTTCTTCTTTGTACATTTAAAATAATACTTTCTAACTTTTGGATTACCAGATTAGACTTCATTATACAATAAACCACACTGATTTTAAATTTAAAGTCAGTTTTTGAAAGAAATTCTCATTATTTGTTCATTAATTTTAATTAAAAATTTAATGTTTCTGTTTAAAAAAATATTAATATATGGATGCTGGGCACGGTGGTTCCTGCTTGTAATCCCAGCACTTTGGGAGGCTGAGGCAGGAGGATTACTTGAGGTCAGGAATTTGAGACCAACCCGAGCAACATAGTGAGACTCTGTCTCTAAAAAGACCTCTAAAATATTAGCTAGGTGTGGTGGCACATGTCTGTAATCCCAGCTATTCGGGAGGCTGAGGTGAGAAGGTGGCTTGAGCCTAGAAGTTTGAGGTTACACTGAACTATGATTGTACCGCTGCACTCCTGCCTGGGTGATAAAGTGATATCTTGTCTCAAAAAGAAAAAAATCATGGTATTGAAAGGTATAAAGAGGAAAATGTGAATTATTATTATTATCTTACTCTTAAAGCAAATATTTAACCTTTTATAGTGAAACTTTTTCTGACATTAAAAACTTTTTTAAAAACAGAAGTTTTAACAATAGCAGTCATCTTAAGAAATCATTATTTAGGTGACTATAGCTAGGAAAGAAATATTTTTTTCCCAGCTGAAATCTTGGGTACCTTAATGTGATACTTTGTCATAAACATGTACACATAGTGGCAGAGAATAATTGTGATGCATCTAAGCTGGCAGGTCTGTAGATTTCAGCTCCAAACACAAATATATAGCACTGAGCCTATATTAAAATATGGATCAAGAGACTCTTAACTCACTTTGGTAAAATAAAATGATAGGAGCCACATTTGTGTTTAATTATAGCATGAGAAATCTGAGAATCAAAAGAAATAAATAAGTTCCATCACACAACAGGACAGGAAAAATATAAAATCTACCCCATACTGCTGCATTTGCCTGTAACTTGGCCTACTTTATGAAACTCAAAGTGAATTAAAACTACGTTTTAAAAGCCTGGTTCTCATCACAGTTTTTGACTGGTAGGAATAGGACTGGTGAAGGCAGCAGTTGCTCCAGCTGACCAGGAATTGGTCTTCCAGAATCCCTCTGATATCACTGAGTCCTATCTCCTAGCTCTGCATGGGTTTTCAGTCACCATAAAAAAAGCTTTTAAGTGATCAAAATGATTCATTGATTCTTCTTTCTAATGCCTTAACTATTCTTTCAGCAAAGCTGCTTTAAAAATAATTTCTGATTGCCTATTTGGTTTTTATGAAGACATGGTAATGGATAGAGGTATTTGTGAATAGATCCCAAGAGGGAGAAATTCCTGTAAAATGTAGATGCATCGGTCACATAGTAGGAGAAGCTCCTGTCTGACCTCTATTCCATATTATGAGCTCAAACAATACCTTCTCAAAGGCCGTGTGACGTCATGTTTGGTTGAGCGAAATGTGAATGTTTCAATGATTGGGATCAGTGCTGTGCTTCCTGACCCACCTGCTGCGTTGGTAAGCCTGAAACCACCATGGCAAATATGTTTATTAGCTTTCCCCTGAAATGTACTGTTCCTTTTTACCTCCTACAGATAAAACAGGCCTTTTTCCTGCTAGCCAAAAACAGTGATGAGAACCAGGTGGAAGATACAGCTTCTAAAATGTAGTTTTAATTCACTTTGAGTCCCATAAAGAAGGCTGAGTCACAGACAAGCTGTGGGCGTCACCAAATCAATCCATGACCTCACTTTCCTTCTGGCAAACCTCTCCCAGTGCAATATGTTGATATCGTTGATGGAGTATGAGAAATAGTTTGCTGGAGAAGAACATGCCTGTGAGCTCATAAGGTTGCCAGACAACATCACTGTAGTCCATCTTCTCTTCCTCATGATTCAATTTCCCATGGTCTTTGTGTACTGCAATAATGTCAGTAACCAACCTCACTGGAACCACTTAGCTTGTAGATAGTGAAAGGTCTGTTTACATTACATTTTCAGAATTGATGAAAGCCTGTGTTGGCTTCTTAGTTTCTTAAAGTGGATATTTTGAATGAAACCACTGGAGTCTGCAATGTGATAATTTACCTTACCATTGTATACTGAGATCTCTATTTTAGATTCTCCCCAAGTGCCACCTTTTTCTATTTTTAAAATTACTATTGCAAGTTCAGTCAAATAATATGGTAGACAGAAATTTGGATGGGCTTCGGGAAAAGAGGTTTAATTGTGGGTTTGCCCCTAATTACTTGTACAGCCTCTTGCATGTCATTTAATCTATCTTGACCTCATTGTCTTTGTGTTGAGAGTCTGTGGTCCAGTCATGGGAATTCAAAGCACTATTCATAGAAAGCTGTGTATCTCGTCTCTTTCTGATTCAACACTTCATCTTTTCTGCAGAGTAGAACACCTTGTAGGCAGGTTCATAATCTTCCCTGTACTTGGAAATCACCTGGAAAGGCTCTTTCAAGTCTCTGATTGCCCAAGTTATTCTTTTTTGTTTGTTTGTTTGAGAGGGAGTCTCGCTCTGTTCCCCAGGCTGGAGTGCAGTGGCACGATCTCAGCTCACTGCAACCTCCACCTCCCAATTTCAAGCAATTCTAGTGCCTCAGCCTCCTGAGTATCTGGAATTACAGGTGTGCGCCACCATGCCCAGCAAATTTTTGTATTTTTAATAGAGACGGGGTTTCACCATGTTGGCCAGGCTGGTCTCGAACTCTTGACCTCGGGTGATCCGTCGACCTTGGCCTCCCAAAGTATGTCCAAGTAATTCTATAATGTAACCAAGGATGAGAACCACTGGTATCAGGTCTAGACCCAGGGACTCACAATTATAAAACCTTCCCCTTTGCCATGTCTTTTCGTCCTTGAGTCAGGACAATTTTACCTTTCAGAAGGTAGCTGCAGGACTTCAAAATTTACTCCTCACCAATGGTAAGATGCATCCATTTTCTCTGTGGGTGACTTCTGAATATTCTGCACTGATTCACTGCCCGTTCGGTTTTTTTGCTTATTTTTCCATTCTCACCATTCAACAACACTTGACACTTGAATCACTTTTGTTGATTTAAAAGAAGAAGAACAACAAAAATACAGAGTAAGATCATTTGACTTTAATGTATTAGCCATTAAATCTCTTTCTGGAACAATAGTTCTCTAAGTATGCTCCCAGCAGCAGCAATATCACTATCACCTGGAAACTTGTTAGAAAGGCAAATTCTCAGGCTCCTCCCTGGACCAGAAACTCTGGAGATGGATCCCAGCAATCTGCTTTCACAAGACTTCTAGCTGATTAGACACACTATTGCTTGAGAGTCGTTCTAGAGAGATTTTATATTTTCAGATAGTTAGATGATTTTTAAGTGTGCTCAGATATTTTTGAAGTAATCATTGTCTGAACTTAACTTGGTCTAGAAATAGAAGGAGATGTTCTATTTCTAAAGGGGATATTTCCCCTATCCATCTTTTTATCCTTTAGAAGTGTTCATCTTCTTTTCTGCTCTTAGAAGATCTATCCATATGTCTCCTATTTTTACACTGAAATTTTAGTCTTATATTCTATTATCATGGAAACTTTGATAATAAATGCTATTTCAATAATGTATTATGATGTGATATTACAATAAATGGGGCAGAGACTAATTAAAACATTTATTTATTCAATTTCTACTTCTTCATTTGTGTATTTTTATTGGACCTTCAGATGGCATTCTTCTTTAGAACACAGACACAGATTATTTTTTAGAGTTATTCTTAAACAAGTGGAATTACTTTGTAATAAACACAAAAGTTGCTCTTGTTAGAGGGATATTTTTACTAAGTCTCTGGAAAAAAAAATGTGTGAGCATAAGCTAATATCATAAATTAAATGACAAAGAAGAGGATAAGGGCACAATAGTCCTAAGTGAGGAAATTTTGACCCAGAAACCTTTTGCAGTGGCAGATGTAGACCAAGAGTCCAAGTCTTCACACATCCAATTCAGTATTCCTTGCATGAAATGTCACTGCCTTTAGAGACTAGGCAGTTTACCTAATTGGTTGGATCTTTGTCAAGAGCTTGATCCAAGTGGAGTTTTTTGTTTAATATATAAAGCATTTGCAAGTTCTTTCAAGGGCAGCACATAGTTCTGTTTAACTCCCTCAAGCCCTCTCACCTCTGTCAAGTTGCACCAGGAAATTCAAGGTCTAGCCAGAGGCCCCCAACGAGTTAAAAACCCAACCATCCAGCAGAGTAGAAGAAATTAATGTCAAAACCAGATGTTCCTCTGTGGGCCTTGCTGGATTCATAAGTCAGGATAAAGCCAGCGTGGATGCATGTATGTCAGAAAAAAAAAAAAAAAGCCTTGGCCAGTGTTGTAGAGAAATGAAGTGTTGTTTCATCTGCAGTTCCTCTCCAGTCCTTGCTGGTTGGGAGCACTGGCTCCCAGGAGACTGGTGGCTCTGACACTGGAGCCATTAACTGAGAATGCTCTCTAATCCCTTGTTTTCATTGTTGGTGTTCCGGCCAGGCTGCCCGCACAAAGCCTGCCCGTTTTCATTGGCTGCGGGAATTGTTATTGGAGTGGCTGACAGCTGTCTGCCAGGCTGCCTGAAACTGCCTTCCTGTGCTCTCTGCTGCTGCTCCACTTCACAGCGCTATTGTTCCTGTTGAGCCTTTTTCTTAAAATCTTTCCCAGCTGTATCCTGATATGGTAAACCACTTAAATTAGCTCCAGATTGTTCTGTTTATTTTGTGTTAGATAAGCGACAAAATACAGTCCCAGCAGCAGGCCAAGAGAAGGGTGGAAGTCGAGGGAGGAGGGTCAGAGGACGCAAGTTCTTTTACAACACGAGGTAGAGTTCCCAGACAAAACTGCAAAAGGCACAAGTATGATACATTCACGGGCCCCGTCATTTATACTTGACTCTGATGGGCCGGGTGAGCAGTAACATTGCATCTGCGCACACCTCATTCCAGAAAAGAAAATCAAGACCGCAGCATACAGCTACTCTGGAAGGAAGCTAAATTTCTATTATTGGAAATAGACATAGTATCGCTGTTAGGTTGGTTGTCAAGCTAGCTGTCTAGGTACCTTGCTTGATGCCCCGATTACCACAAGAATTCCTCCTTTCCCCCACTTTTAATTATCCTTCTGAATTGCAGTGTATGGTAACTGATGGACTCAAAACTGGCCCAAGTTTGCCAGTTTCCCTATATGCTCAGCATTTGAAAATGAGTCTTCCCTGCTGTAATTTAAAGCTAGAAACCCAAAGACACTAAGTCACCAGCATAGGTATTTTCCACACAGCTGCAAGTGAAACTTCACAATGGACTTGGCCACTATTTGCTTATGCTTGCCATCTGCGCAACCACTGTGCTCATGGCCTTCCCGGCCTTGTGGTTGTTTTCTAACAGGAGCAGTCCATGCAAAGCCTTTCTGAACACTTAAAAACATTTTTTAAAATATAATAGTTACTGTCCTAGCATGAAGGCGCTGCCTTTGTGATTTTTAGGAATTAACCCAAATAAAATATGAAAAATAAACTTCCAAGTGCTTTAACTCAGCTAAAGCATGCAAGCAAAACCAGCGACCAGCTGAGTTCTGACAGTTACTGAGAGTTTTGTCTGTGGTAATTCAAGACTCCCCAGGAAAGATCTCATGACTCACTCCAGCATGGCTGGGCCTCCAGTCCTCACTCTGAACCAAAGTCCTGGAAACACTTTCCACCACATTGAGAGAAGGGGAGGGAAGAACAGAGTCAGGAGTGATCAAATGACCTTAGAAACGGCCTCTTTCTTTCCTTTTGGGAAAATAAACTCACGGTGTAATACAAAGGTACAAAGCCAACTTTAGAATAATAATCACCCCGCCCCGTCCCCTTGCCCTCTGATGGAATGCTCCTTGTCTTCTCTATCAAGGTCTGTCTGGGGGGCTTGAACAGCCTCCATGTCACCTCTAATTCCCCAGTTTTTACCTTGCTCTCCTTTCTTTGTACATTTTTTTGCCTTTAGTTGTGTACAGCCTTGTATTTTTTCACATGGGCTAGGCTTTCTGTGGATGTTGCATCCCTTGAAAGCAGGGACCCCATGTTGAACCCCTATTATCTTTCCCCAGAGTAGTGGCATCTAGCAGGTGCTTCATTAAGGTGTGTCAACTAATTGTTTCCTTTTTTGTTCTTGACATGAAGTGTTCTTCTGTATTAATTCAGACAAAGGTTTTAAAAAAAACAAGACAGACATCACAAGTTCCCTTGGCCCATTCTCATTAAACTCATGGGCATAACCTTCCCATGCTCGCCAGGATGGAGGAAGTCAACAAATATCTTTCTCATTGATTACAACTAAAAACAATGGATAATACTAAAAGCAGCTCCCTGAGGGTTCTTAAAAGTGTTTAGGTTGGTGCAAAAGTAATTGTGGTAAAAACTGGGGAATTAGAGGTAAAAATCCTAATTACTTTTGCACCAACCTAATATAGTAGCAGGAATGATAAGCATAGGCACAAAGAAGAAAACCAAATCAGGTGAATGGAGAATTGCGAATAAAGTCAGAGCTTTGCTAATCCCTTGTGTAGTGAGTTTTGGAGGTTTATTTTCTCTCCTCTGTCTGCTGACTTTGACTCAAGAGCCAATGGAATTATGGAACTATGTAGCAGGCATTGGCAACACATCTCTAGGAGAAACCTCCTATTTCTAACCAGAGGTCTAGGAAAGGGGTCTCTTGCTCAAGAATTTGGGGAATTCCTATTTTACTTGTTTGTTCTTTTAATTTTTTGAGATTGGGTCTCCCTCTGTTGCCCAGGCTGTACAGTGGTATAACCATAGTTCACTGCAGCCTCTACCTCCTGGGCTCAAGTGATCCTCCTGTCTTAGTTTCCCAAATAGCCTGGACTGCAGGCATGTACCACTACACCCGACTAATTTTTAAAGTTATTTTTTATGTTTTGTAGAGATGGGATCTCACTATGTTGCCTGGGCTGGTCTCGAACTCCTGGCCTGAAGTGATCCGCTTGCCTCAGCCTCCCAAAGTGCTGGGGTTACAGGTGTGAGCCATAGTGTCCAGCCTGTTTTTTCTTTGTCTTTCCTTTTTCTTTCTTCACCCTACCCCAAGACAGGCCCCCCTTGAAAATCTGCATTGGTGTTATGGTGAGGTTTGGGCACCTAAAATCCCAAAAGAAGACCCACATTTCTGACCAGAGTGTGAGAGAATCTCTGTTATTTTCCTCTTTTTTTTTTTTTTTTCTTTTTGCTGCTTTGCTCCCAGAGGCAGCCTCAGTTATGCAAAAGTTCATGACAGAATGGGGAACTACAACCTGAGAGAAACCTGTTTTTCTGATTAGAGAAACCATATAAAGGGTCTCCTGGAGGTTGGGGGTGAATCTAAAGGGAAGGAAGAACTGGAGAAGAGGATCCCCTGATTCTGTGTATGAGCTAAGCCCCAAGCTCACCCCCAAGCTGTATATATGCCACACAGACCCAAAGGGGCAAAGCAAAGATTTCGGAAACTCAACTGCCATGTGAACCACTGCCCAGGTCCTAGGCTAACTAACCCCTGATTGGTACATGCGCTGGGCAAAGCCAAACATCATACCAAAGCCTTTCAAAACTAAACCAATATTAGAACCACTGCCCACAGAAGGTGAGACAAAACTTGTGGTCTGAATCTCACTAGGTTGATTGTCTGCTTAACCAAACAAACATCAACACCCTTGAGAAGATTTTAACCAGACTTAGAGGCTCAGAACATAATATTCAAAATGTCTAGTGTATAGTCCAAAATTACTCATTATACAAAAAACTAGGAAAATATGAACAGTACTCAAGGGAAAAGACTAAAAATAGATTCTTTATTTCAGTTGAGATGAGCTCATTTGAAATAATCATCCAAATATTGGTGTTGTCAGACAAAAACTTTAATGCAGCTATTATAACCATTCTCCATGAGATAAAGTTGAACACTCTTGAAACGAATGGAAAATAGCAGTGAAATAGAAACTAAAACCAAACAAACGAACAAACAAAACAAATGAAAATTATAGAACTGAAAAATACAATATCTGAAATTTAAAATTTATGGATCTGATAGCAGAATGGAGCTGATAAAGAAGAGTCAGTGAACTTCAAGATAGATCAATAGAAATTACACAGTCTGGGCTGTGCGCAGTGGCTCATGCCTGTAATCCCAGCAGTTTGGGAGGCTGAGGCAGGCAGATCACTTGAGGTCAGAAGTTTGAGACCAGCCTGGCCAACACAGTGAAACCACCATCTCTACCAAAAAATACAAAAATTAGCCAGATGTGGTGGCAGACCTGCAGTCCCAGCTACTCCGGAGGCAGAGGCAGGAGAATCTCTTGAAGCCAGTAGGCAGAGGTTGCAATGAGCTGAGATAGCGCCACTGCATTCCAGCCTGGGCAACAGAGTGAGACCCTGTCTCAAAAAAAAAAAGAAAGAAAGAAAGAAAGAAAATTATACAGTCTGAAACATAGAGAGAAAAAAGGAAAACAAAGCTTCAGGGACCTATGGAATAATATCAAAAGGTCTAGCATTTATGTCATTGGAGTCCAGAAAGAGGTCAGAAATATTGGTGTAGAAAAAATATATAAGGGAATAATGTCTGAAAACTTCACAAATTTAGTGCAAGATACATGTAGAAGTTCAAGAAGCTCAGTGAAATCCAAACAGGATAAATTCAAAGAAAAGTACACCAACATGATAATGGAACTGCTAAAAACAAAAGATGAAGAAAAAATACCTTGAAAGCAGCAATCTCATTCATGGGAATTTACCCACAAGGAATGAAGGCATGTTCACTCAAAAAACTATACCCATATATTTATAGAATTTTTATTGATAATTACTAAAAACTGGAAAAACCCAAATGTCCTTTGCCTAGCAAATAAGCAGGTACTTCTGTGTGGTGGACTACTACTCAGCAGCATAATGAATTGTTGATACATACATTAGCATGGATAAACCCCCAAATGCATTATGCTGAATGCGGGAAGCCAGGCTGAAAAGATTACACACTCTATGATTTTTTTAATATGACATTCTAGAAAAACCAAAATCTTAACGATGGAGAAACATCAGTGGTTGCCAGGAGTTAAGTCTGGGTGTACAGTTTGTCTACAAAGAGGTGGTACAAAGGAGTTGTCACAGTGATAGAATGTTCTATCCTGATTGTAATAGTATTTATATGACTCTATTTGTCGAAATCGATAATGATACACACCAAAATAAGTGAATTTGACTGTATGTAAATTAAAAAGAAATCACCAGCACATGATTTCATATCAGATAGGGTTAATATATCTTCATGACTATATGAGGTATAGAAAAGATTCATGTAATCTCTTCTCTATTTTGAAGTCATTTTCCACTTGATTCCATAAACTTTCAGGAAGCCAAAAATGGAATAAACAACGATACAGTGTCTGGTACATACAGAAAGCTTTCCAAAAAAGAATTTTGTGTTTCATATGCCAGGCAGATGTTTTGTGGGGTCAGCTTACCACAAAAGGCCTCACTGAAAAAGTGCAGTATAAAAGTAGGGATCTGCAAGAGAAAGAGAGGCACATTGACTCCAGAAAAGGTCTACTGTTTTACAGAAGAAGCCAGGCAAATTTGATAGACTGGTGAAAACAAGAACAAAGAGTCTGACATGTCCTGAAAGCTCTGGGTTTTGATAATTAGGGAGGTATTTAGAATGCTGTCTGGAGGAATCACATCTGTTGTGCTGAGATATATCCTTGCTTGTGTTCTGAGATATACATGGAGTGGGCAGGCTTGGACTGTTTAAATGAAGCAGATGGTTTATATTCCTGTGACACTAGGAAGACTTTTCCTGAATGTAGGATTTCTTCTTTAACCCACCTCTCATCCAAAGGGCAAAACATGTAGGATGGGTGCCGACTTGCAGTGAGATTCCCTCAGCTGACCAGAGCTGTACTTTCTCCCACTGCTTATTCCCCCTCTGAAGTTACATCATCATTTTGCTTCCTCTTACATCGTTATGGGTCTTAACTATTTTTATACATGAATATTTTAAAGAAAACTGTTGGTTTTAAGAAACTTTTGACCTATTCTAAGACCTATTCTCTGTGTTTCTATAAAAGTTTTATGATTTTAGCAGTTACATTTAGGTCCTTGATCCATCTTCTTTTTCCTCATGCAGTGTGATTTTTATTGATATATAATTCATATACCGTGAAATTCACCTTTTTAAAGTGAATGGTTCACTGGTTTTTAGTATATTCATGAAGTTGTGCAATCATCACAATTGTCTTATTTCACAATATTTTAAAAATTAAACTTACAAAAAAGTCTGTATCCCTGAGCAGTTCTTCCCAATTCCTTCCCCTCCCTCTGTCAATCACATAATCTATTTTTTTGTCCTTCTGGATTTTACTAAGTTAGACATTTCATATAGATGGAATCATACAATATATGGCTTTTGTATCTGGCGTCTTTCATTTGGTGTAAGGTTTTCAATGTTCATCCATTTTGTTGAATAAATCAGTATTTCTTTTTGCTGATGAATAATATCCCCTTTATTGCTATACATTGCTGAAAATATACATTTTAAAAAATTCATTCATCAGTTAATGGATATTTGGGTAGTTCCTACTTTTTTTAGGCGCCATTATGAATAATGCTGCTATGTCTGTTCAGGTACCAATTTTTGTGTGGACATATATTTTTACTTCTCTCGGGTATATACCTAGGTATGGAATTGGTAGATCATGTGGTAAATCTATGTTTAGCTTTATGAGGAACTGCTAAACTGTTTGCAGTGGTTTGAATGTATCTCTCAAAAGTTCATGTGTTGGAAACTGAATCCTTCTGTCCTCATGAATGGATTAATAAGGGCTTTGCCATCATGAATAGGTGAATGTCACTATCACAGGAATGGGTTCATTACCTTGACAGTGGCTTTTTTATAAAAGTGAGTTCTCTCTGGCTCTCTTTCTCTTGGCCTCTTATCGTATGATGCCCTCTGTCATGTTATGACACCACAAGAAGGCCCTCACCTGGTGCCAGCACCATGTTCTTAGACTTCCCAGCCTCCAGAACCATGAGCTAAATTAACTTATTTTCTATGTAAATTAACCAGCCTATGGTATTCTGTTACAGCAACAGAAAATAGACTAAGATACTATTTTTCAAAGCAGCTGCATCATGTTACAGTCCTACCAGCAATTTACGTTCCAGTTTCTCTACATCCTTACCACCACTTGTCAATTGCCTGTCTTTTCTTGTTATATAGCAATCCTATTGGGAAGTGGTATCTTCTTATGGTTTTAGTTTGTGCCTCTTGGATGACTAATGTGGAACATCTTTTTATATATCTATTGACCATCTATTTTTGTGTATCTTTTTTAGAGAAATGTCTAGTTAATCCTTTGTCACTATTTTGATTTGGCTCTTTATCTTTTATTATTGAGTTGTAATATGATTTATCTGTAACTAATTTTTATATGTATTATGAAGTAGGGTTGGTCAAGGTTTTGTTGGTTTGTTTTTATAACATAGATATCAGATTACTCTAGCATTTTTTTTTGTAAAAACTATTGCCCCATAGGTTGGTTTGGCATCCTTGCTAAAAAGCCAATGATCATTTAAATGTGGTTGTTTTACTAGGCACTCTATTCCAGTTCCATGAAATTTTGATTACTATAGCTTTATAGTAGTTCTTGAAATTGGATAGTATAATTCTTCCAACTCTGTTCTTCTATTTGAAAATTGATTGCAGTCTTGGGATAAATATTACTTGATCATATTTGTGGTAGGCAGAGTAATCAATCCCCCGTCTCTCTCCTGCCTCCAAACATGCACTAAAGCCTGGAACTTGTGAATATGTTATGTTATATGATAAGGGGAATTAAGATTGCAGACCAAATTAAGGTTTCTGATAAACTGACCTTAAGGTGAGGAGATTGTCCTAGATTATCTGGTTGGGTGAATATAATCAGTGACCTTAAAAGTGGAAGAGGTGGCTCACACCTGTAATCTTAGCACTTTGGGAGGCCAAGGTGGTCTGATCATGAGGTCAGGAGTTCAAGACCAGCCTGGCCAACATTTAGTGAAACCCCATCTCTACTAAAAATACAAAAAAACTAGCCGGGCATGGTGGCATGTGCCTGTAGTCACAGCTACTTGGGAGGCTGAGGCAGGATAATTGCTTGAACCCAGGAGGTGGAGGTTGCAGTGAGCTGAGATCACACCACTGCACTCCAACTTGAGCAACAGAGTGAGACTTCATCTCAAAAAATAAAAATAAATAAAGTGGAAAAGGGAGGCAGAAGAGGAGGTTGGGTAATGCGATGTGAGGATTCAACCATCATTGCCGACTTTGAAGGTGAAGAAAGAGGACCATGAATCAAGGAATGCAGGATTTCAAAATGGCAGTGTAGAGGCAAGCCAGCTTCAGTCCCTCAATAGGATACCAAAAGCAAGTAGATAGCATTGAGATTTTCACCAGTAACAACCCAGAGCTCAAGTATGAAGATGAGACAGTTCCCAGGGCCACAGAGAACTGGAAAAACTTTGAGCATATGATTGGAGAATCAAGCCTCCACATCTGCGAGTCCCCTCCCCTGCATTCTTTCAGCATCAAGTCTGTGGAAAATCTCCCTCAACTCGCAATTTTTACACTAGACAAAATGAAATTGAGGTGGTTAGCCAGCTTCCTCACCTTCTTGAGCTCCATAGAAGGAGTACTGTCCCTACCTTAACTCACAGGAAGCATTGTGAGTGCCTGTAGGGAGAAATATCCCTGAGGTCAGGCAGCAACAAAGGTCAGAAAGTGAGACTACCATTCCCAACCCTGGAAACTCTGATCTGTAACTCAGCCAAATGAGACACCAAATCAGAGTGGCTGTTCAGCAGCACCACACTGTAGGAGGTACGTTCCACAGGCCCCTGGGCAGGAACCCCTAGCCAGCAGTGTGGAAGGCTGGCTAGGGGTTCCTGCCCAGAGGACCTGCAGAGCATACCTGAGATAATCCCTTTGGGACCTCTCCCATTTGGGACAGGCAGTGCTGCAACCATTTACTAGAGTCAAAGTGAACCTGGGCTTGTGGCGCCACCTAGAGCCGAAGAGGAAGCAGCAACCTAGTGGCAAAGATTAAGCAAATATATTCAATAAAAACCAAAACAAGCTGGACACAGAAAACTAGAATCAATAACTAATCCTTCATTGCAAAGACATAGACATACATCCACAAGTAACAACAGAAAACAGGGAACCACAATATTCCCAAAGGACAAAGCAAAATCCAGTGACTGACCCAAACAAGATGACAAATTGTAAGCTTCTGACCAAGAATTCAAAATAGCAGTTTTAAGAAAACTCAGCTATCTTCAAGATAATACAGAAAAGCAGTTCAGAAATTTATCAGAGAAATTTAACAAAGAGATTAAAATAATAAATCAAACAGAAATCTTAGAACTGAGAAATACATTTGCCAAACTGATGAACTTATAAGAAGCTCTCAGCAATAGAATGAGCCAGAGGAAAGAATCAATAAGCTCAAAAACCAGCTCTTTGAAAATACACAATCAGAGAAGAAAAAAGAAAGAAGAACAAAAAGTAACAAAGACCACCTACAATATATAAAAAATTACCTCGAAAGACCAAATCTAAGAATCACTGGTGTTGGTGTTCAAGAGAGAGTGAAGCAACAGCAAGGAGTAGAATGTTTATTCAAAAAGATAAGAACAAAAAACTTTCTAAAACTTGAGAAAGATGGAAATACACAGCTACAGGAAGCCCAGAGGACATCAAACAGATCTGAGCCAAATAAGACTACTCCAAGGCATAGAGTAATCAAACTCTCAAAAGTCAAGGACAAAGAGAGAATCCTAAAAGCAGCAGAGAAAAGAAGCAAATAACACATAAAGGAGCTCTAATTCATCTGGCAACAGATTTCTCAAAGGAAACTAAACAGGCCAGGAGGGAGTGGAATGGCATTTTCAGATTGCTCAAAGAGGGAGAGAAAAAAATCCTGCTATCCAAGAATATTGTATCCAGCAAAATTATCATTCAAATATGAAATCTTTCCCAGACAAACAAAAGCTGAGAGAATTCACCACCACTAGACCCATCTTGCAAGAAATGATAAAGGCAGTTCTTCAATCTGAAAGAAAAAGCACTAATGTGCAAAAGAAAACTTTTCAAAATATAAAAGCTGCTAGTGAGATTAAGTACATGGACAAACTTAGAATACTCTATTAATTACCGTATTTGTGGTATACAATCCACTCATAACTCTAGTATGAAGCTCAAGAGACACGAGCCAAGAAGTGCAAACAGCCTCTAGAAGCTAGAAAGGCAAGGAAATGGAATTTCCAGAAGGGAATGAAGCCCTCTCAACACCTTAATATTAGCATGGTGAGACCTGCATCAGACTTCTAGCCCATAGAACTGTACAATAATAAATGTGTATTGTTTTAGCTGCTAAGTATGTGGTAGTAGAAAACTAGAACAATAGAAAACTAATGTATCTTTTTTACATATAGCTAAATTTGATTTCCTAAATGTTGTTAAGGATTTTTTTATACCTATGTTCATTGTAGTTTTCTTTTTCTGTAATGTCTTTGTTTCATTTTGGTGTCAGAGTAACACTGGTCTCATAGAATAAGTTGGGAAGTACAGGATTCCTATCTACTTTTTGAAAGAGTTTGTATAGAACTACTATTACTCCTTTCTTAAATGTTTGATAGAATTTGCCAATGAAGGCATTTGGGCCTGAAATTTTCTTGGTGGGAAGGTTTTGTTTTGTTTTATTTTGTTTTGTTTTGTTTTGTTTTGTTTAAGACAGAGTCTTACTCTGTTGCCCAGGCTGGAGTCCTCAGGAATGGCAGGATCTCGGCCCACTGCAAACTCTGCCTCCTGGGTTCAAGCAATTCTCCTGCCTCAACCTCCCAGGTAGCTGGGATCACGGGCACCTGCCACCATACCTTGCTAATGTTTGTATTTTTAGTAGAGATGGGGTTTCTCTATGTTGGCCAGGCTGGTCTCGAACTCCTGTCCTCAAGTGATCCACCTGCCTCAGCCTCCCAAAGTGCTGGGATTATAGGTGTGAGCCATCACACCTGGCTGGGAAAGTTTTTAATTAATAATTTCAATGTCTTTAGTAGTTATAGGGCATGTAGGTTATCTATTTTTTGCTGAATGAACTTTAGATGCATCATTTTTGAAGTCTTAGTTGCTAGAAAAAATGTTTAAAACTTGGTGAGTTTTCTCATTAAAGCAGCTTTCTTTCTGTACATCTTTGGATATTTATAGTAAATATAAATATTATGTTTATAGAATATATTTTAGATCTGAAAAACAATTATTATGAGATTCCACATATTACAAAAATACAAATATATCTGAGTCCTTACCAGGACATCTGATTATAACTTGGTTTCCCATACATTTATGCCACTCACATGGGCCATAAACATGCCAGTCACTGTGATAAATTTACTTTGTAAATCAATTAATTGACCTTGTGATTACATATATATATAATTTACAATGATTCTGCTTCTAAGAATTGGAACATCTTTCCATGTGTTGATAGAATTATTTATAAGCTTACAGAACTTTAGGCCAGACCCCAAACTATGTTAAATTCACAAGGTAACGAGTGCTAATCTGTGAAGCCTCTTGAAAGAGGTCACTGCCTATCCGTGGCCATATGTCCCAATCTTGCCATTGTATAGGGCAGTGGTTTTTACCAAGTATTTTAGAAATTCACTTGAGTGCTGCTGATACTTAGTGAGTAGGGGGCTCAGGATGCAATGCCCCTAATAACCCCACACAGTGAGGAATTGTCCCAAGGCCTGTACAATTTACAAAATATACTGCTGGTTAGTCATGAAAATTAAAAGCCTGTTTATAATTTTCTGAGACTAGAACCTAAGTCTCTTTTACACATATACACAAAGTAATTTTTGCCAAGTGGTTTTAATATATATATAGTTAATATTCTAATTTTTATCCTAGCATTTATCTTGGCTGTCTCTTTTTTTTGTACTTCTAGTATGGAATGGCCTTAAGTCCAAATTTATTTCATCTGTAACTGTATGCAATCATCTAACCACTTTGCTATGTTTTTTAGGATTGCGCCTGCACATTTTCATATGAAATACATTTTATTATTAATTGCCTTTTTCTCCTCTGTGTTACATTGAGAGTTATTTTTTTAATTAGACATATAATTATGGTATTGTATATAAATTCCATTTCTGGACAAAGGAGCATAACAAAATATTTGCTATGAAAAGGGGGTGGTAGATTAGAAAAGCTTGAGAGGCATGTTATAGAAACAAGCTTTCTTCTGATTTTGGTACTTTCCCTATCATTAGAGTTGCTATTACATAAAAATGTAGAGTCTGGGAATGAGTCCACATTACCACTTCAAAATAACGAAAACAATAAAAATGGATTTAACTTCTATTTCACCTACAAAATAACTTAACACAATTATTATATCCATCAAATCCAGGGCATCCAGCCATAGTGCTCACACATATGCATAGTAATCACAAATTTCAGTACACAACCTTAGATATGCTAAGAATATAACTTTTTTTACCCTGTCACTGAACTCAGTGCCGTTGGGGTCCCTATTCTGCTGGGTGGAGGAAGTCTGGTTCCAGTCAATTCAGATCATCTCAGTTAATTCATGATCTCATCCTGGCTCCCCTCCAGGGAGCTAGTGCATTGGAACTGAAGGAAGTGTGTGGTCCATAGTCATCCCTGCACAAGCCTCTGCAGAAACATTCCTGTTCTTGGCTTGCCTTTTTATATCATCCATCTAGATCAGGCCGCGACCTCCTTGCTTGCAGACTCTTTGGATCATCTCTGTGCCACATATGTGCTCTTCTCAACAGCAAATAAAAAACATTCATCAGTGAAGCTGCAACCCCTTCCACACTGTGTGTGAGAAGCCTCTGAGCCTACCTTCCATCACCTTATGCAACCATTGTCATCTGCTACTGCCACACTATACTGGGCACAGGAACTGCAGGGAGTCTTGCTGTCTTCTAATCTGCCCCCCGGCTCCTCCAGGGGATGAGGCATGGTTCTTTCCCCTCTTGTATCCCTATATCTATTATTTCTTCTACACTGGATGCAGTCCTAGGGGCAGAGCCCAAGATCATGAATTAACTGAGATGATCTGAATTGATCTTAAGGTCACAGCCATGTCCTCTAGCTTTGCTTCCAGTCCCCTTTCTTCCCCTGGCACTGAGTGATTGCTTAAGCTAAACCTATTAGCTCATCCACCTGCTGACTACCCATTTCCAGAGCCCAGACATGGATCTCCCTGCCTACTTCCTGGGTTGAGGGTCACAGGGTGACAGAATTACTAGGAATGAGAAAAGCTGCTACTTGCTATTTGGAAACATTATTTCAGTGGAGATGCAAAGCACATGAGGCATACTGCTTAGCCTGTAATCATTTTCTCTTTTCAGTCTATATGCCTAACTTTATGCCAGGATAGTGAAAGTTTTCATGTGCTTATAGCTGTGACCTTTGCAAAGTGTCAGGTGAAGGCAGGCACATTGTATTGCTGTAGATAGATAGGATTAGTGGCAGGGATATGGGATATAAACCATTTTCCTTAAATATTCCATGAGCCTCTTACTATCTTAATGATGTAGGGTCATCATTTTGATTTTTTTATTGTATTATATATCTTTCAGTGGTGTCTTTTTTTTTTTTTTTTTTTTGAGATGGAGTCTCACTCTGTTGCCAGGCTGTAGTGCAGTGGCACAATCTCGGCTTACTGCAACCTCTGCGCTCCAGGTTCAAGTGATTCTGCTGCCTCAGCCTCCCAAGTAGCTGAGACTACAGGCATGTGCCACCACATGTGGGTAATTTTTGTATTTTTAGTAGAGACGGAGTTTCATCATGTTGGCCAGGATGGTCTTGATCTCCTGACCTTGTGATCCACCCACCTCAGCCTCCCAAAGTGCTGGGATTACAGGTGTGAGCCACCATGCCCAGCCTCAGTAGTGTCTTTAATATACATTGGTGTGGATCATTTAATGTTGGAAAAACAGGTAAAGACACTTTAGTTTGTGGTCTACTTTTACAATTTATATTTTTCTTCTTTCCTCCTTCTACAAAGACCATGTCCAGCAGTATGCATCTTCCTGACTTGCAGATTCTAGTCTGCTATAAAATGAGGACCCCAGATACCACACATATTGCTAGAATTGTGTCTGAGACTGAATAGGCCCTGAGTTAGTCTCTGATTGCACGGACTTTGTAGTGCCTATTGTGGGAACTGAGGGCATTTGTTTTAATTTGTTTGTTGGTTTGGTTTGGTTTTTTTATCCTGGCCCTTGGCTGTTCATCCCCTTGTCTCCTGCTGCAAGGCCTCCTGTAAGTCATTTGCCTCTCATTAGGCACAGAGCCCCAGGCTGCTTTCCATGTCCTTTTCTCCTGAGCAGCCTCCTCATCTGCTTGGGACATCCAGTGTCAGTCACCTGGATTCTGCCCTCACTCCCACCGTGCATGGCCTGGTCTGAAGCAGGGCTGCTGCCCAGAACTCTGGAGGTTCAGAGTTTATTTTGCTTTGGCCTTGGAGCAAGTGTCATCTGCAGATCTGAAGGGGATCTTGTTATTGTTATTATTGATTTATTAAGTATACATTCAATATTTGAAATTCTCTAAACAAATTGCTTCATGTTTGGATGTATTGAGTTGTTTTTGTTTCTGCCATTAAATGTTTTACTTTCCAGTTGTTCTTCAGGAAGGATTGTGCTCATCAGTGTTCTCGTGACTTTTGTTTGCCTCTTTCTGCATTAAACACCCACACACCAGTGAGATCCTTTAGAATTTGGCAAAACTTCAGAGAACTCTGGAGATATGAAACTGTCTGTCCACTTCGTTTGGTTTATTGATTTTTCTGAGTAACCTTAAAGGCATATCTTACTACTTAAGAAGTAAAGATTCAGTAAAATGTTGTTTCTGCTCCAAGGATAAAAATTGAGAACATTTAACTTGTATTATATACTTGGAATCATGAAGACAAATTCAAGTAGTTGATATCTGCCCAAATAGAATGTGCAAGCTTTCTCTGGCTTAACACTCTCTGAAAACCCATTGACCTCAATTTCCATCTTTCTCACCATGCAAGTTGTTAGTACACCTGTACTTTTGAAACCATAGTTCTGTTTGTTCCTGTGTGTTGATGGTATTTTCACTTTTCTCTTGCTGCTCTTGAACTTGCCAGACTCTCTAGCACCTGTGTGGTACTCTTCTCATCCATTACTTCTCTAGTGGCACTTCTGAAGGATAAACAGCTGTCTAGTAAAAATTATCTGGCCATGTTCAGTGGGTTTTAGGTCTGAAAGGGGAGCCAAATAATGTGTGAGTAAACTGTAATATTCCCTAAGGGTGCCAAAAAAATTAGTTTGCCCAGAAATTCATTAGTCAAAAATATCAAACATTCCTAAAAATTAAACAATAGGAAAAACAAGCAGGGTTTTAGTTGTTAAAAAGGACAGAACAAACATTCGGTACATTTACTCGGCTCATACATCAACGTGGGTCTTCTGTGCTACTTGTCAGGGGGATTCTGAATATGAAGATTAAACCTGGCATTACTCATACTGCCTAAGTTAGAGCACCTCAACATTTTGTACTTACCTTACAACTTCCATCTAAAGATCTCCAAGACCTGTGACTACTTATGTTTTAAGTTACAGGAAAAAGTTGTTTCCTTGCCAATATGCAGTAAATTAGGACACTGTTTTCCAGTTTCCAGTTCCATTTTAACTTGTAGAGAACAAACGTTTTCAATCTTTCAACAGAGTTTAGAGTCTTTTCATCTTTAATAAATTTTAAAGGAGAGATAAAATCCCATTGATATCTTAGCATTATAAGCAATGGCATTAGCCTCATTAAAGTGAGGAAACATTTATTACAACCTTTTATAACTTTTTTTCTTTTTAATCCTCATTCATTCCTGATTTTGCCTTTTCCCTGTATCCATCTTCTTTTATCTCTAGATATTTTGGTGGCTACATCAGTGTATTAGTCCATTTTCACACTGCTGATAAGAAAAAGGTTTAATGGAGTCACAGTTCCATGTGGCTTGGGAGACCTCACAATTATGGTGGAGGGTGAAGGAAGAACAAAGGCACATCTTACATGGCAGCAGGTGAAAGCAAAATGAGAGCCAGGTGAAAGGGGAAACCCCTTATAAAATCATCAGATCTCGTGTGACTTATTCATTACCACAAGAACACTATGGGGGAATCCATCCCCATGATTCAGTTATCTCCCACTGGGTACCCCCTACAACACGTAGAAAATATGAGAGCCACAATTCAAGATGAGATTTGGGCAGGGACACAGCCAAACCATATCAATCAGTTATTTGGTTCCTGGCTACCAGTCGCACTCCACCAGAATCCTTTTGCTGGCCCAGCTGGACATTCTCCTTGCTGGTGCTCTTGGTCAAGATGTAAAGTCTGCTTAATGTCTGATCTGGCAGTCAGAGCACTTATCTTCCCTGAATGCTGCAAGCTATTTTAAACCCCTACAGATAATCAAATGTGTATTTGAACAAATCTTCAGTTTCTGGTGTTTAATTTGAATCCCAGGCTATTGTTATAGTGTCTTTTCCTTTGATAATTGACGTCCTTTATTTAATCTAATGGGAACAGAAAAGAGTTATCCTGGCTCTCCCCTAATAGTAACAACACCCTTCACAATTCATTGTGCCATTGTGCTTCTCAAGAAATTACCTATAGAATAGAGAATGCAGGCTGGGCGTGGTGGCTCATGCCTGAAACCCCAGCACTTTGGGAGACCAAGGTGGGTGGATCACCTGAGGTCTGCAATTCAAGACCAGCCTGACCAACATGGCAAAATCCTGTCTTTACCAAAAATACAAAAATTAGCTGGGCGTGGTGGCAGACGCCTGTTGTCCCAGATACTCAGCAGGCTGAGGCATGAGAATTGCTTGAACCCTAGAGGTGGAGGTTGCAGTGAGCCAAGATCTCACCACTGCACTCCAGCCTGGGTGACAGAGTGAGACACCGTCTCAAAAAAAAAGAAAAAAAAAAGATAGAGAATGCAACCTAGGAGGACTCTATGCTTAGAATACTTTCGTCTTGCAAAAACATGATGTTAATTCATATCCTCCAGATAGGAGCCTATTCTGCTCTATGTACTTTGCTGGTACTGAGGACTAGCATACATAAAAATAGCTAATATTTATTTAGAACTACTTCTGTGCCTGGCACAATATTAAGGTGGGTATTGTTATCCTCATTTTTCAAGAGGAAACTTACGCTAGAGATTGAGTACTTGCCCAAACTCACAGTGCTTAGCTCCTATCAGTTCCCTGCATTTCAGTCAAATTTGACATGTGGCAGTAGGGGTGATAGAGGAAAGTGATGGTGGTCATAAAACATTTAGCTCATGTTTTCCTTAACTTCTGGCAGCAGAGTATACCTAATGGTATAATTAGTCTTTAATTAAGAAGCAGCCTTGACACAGACACCCTAGTCTCAAATGTGTGATTGCATAAGGCCCTTGAGCCTCCTACTCCCTGTGCCTGGGCTCTGATCTCTCTGATGGTCACTTGGCTGGCTGTGTCCTATCCTTATGGTTTCAGCTCCACGAAGCCCAGTCATTGCCTGCCATGAATAGAGAGATCTTATCTCTTTTTCTCACTCATTCTGCAAGGGCAAGAACTTTGTCCATCTTGTTTGCTGCCGTTTTTCCAGATCTGGTGTGGTCGCTGGAACATGGCAGCACTCAAGAAAGATGTGTTAAAGGAATGAGTGAGTTCTTTCTTCCAGGCCGGGACTAATGCTTCATGAAATGCTCCCAATCAACCCTCTTAGACTCCAACATAACTGACCAGGAACCAGATTAGACAAACTATTCTGATATTTGTGGGTTTGATTTGCTTAAATCCTCACTAGGGTCCAGGAGCACCACTTGCCAGCTCCTGTAGATTAAGCAGCAGTATGTGGAATGGCCAACGAAAATTCAAGACCACAGAGTAGCTGGACAAAGGCTTAGAAAAAACAATGCAGTGACCAAAGTTAATGTTTAGTGCCTCTAACCCCTATTTTTGGTGAGTAGCCTTTTCCTTATTTATTTGTTCCCTCAAATCATTGAGCCCTTCTCTGTGGGAGGTCCTGTGCTAGGTCTTGGAAATAAAAACAATGAGAAGCTTTTTGCTCTTGAGGAGCAGAGTTCGTGGGGAAGACAAAACCATGAACAACTGATTAACAATAGACAGAGCTAAATATAATAGAAAATATGCATATAAAATAGAAATACAGATCAGAGATGAAGATCTTCTAGAGGACTAAGTGGCAGGTTCACAGAAGATGTGATCTTTAACCCGTGGCATTGTAGGCAAGGGGCCAACATGTGCAAAGGCAAAATTAGCATGAAAGGGCGTGACATATTCTAACAACAGGGAGAAGTTAGTTCTACATGAATGAAGCTCAGGACACTTTTATTGGGGAAGACAGGAGTTGATGCCCAAAAAGGAGGTTGGAGCCACATGTCAAGGATTCTATATGTGGGCCTGAAGTTAAAACTTTTTCTTGATTGGAAAGCAGTCAGGTCTTTAAACATACATGTGGCCTGGTTAATTTTGGGTTTTACAAATACCTCTGGTGGCACCTTGAAGCAGTATATAAATTAGCCCAGGAGCCCAGATAGAGGAGTGCCTGACCCAAGGCAGTGGGCTGCAGAAGCGGGGATGGATTGGAAATGATTTTAAAGGTAGACTTGGCAGAATGAAATGCACATTCAGTCAGAAATGATTCAATGTAGTGCAACAAGGAAAGAGTAGCCAGGAGTGGTAGTGCACACTTGTAGTCCTAGCAACTTGGGAGGCTGAGGTGGGAGGATTCATTGGGCCCAGGAGATCAAGGCTGCAGTGAGCTGTGATCATGCCACTGCACTCCATCCTGGACAGCAGAGTAAGACCCTGTCTCAAAAAAAAAAAAAAGAAAAAAAGAGGGAAAGAGAAAATTTGAGAAGAATATCAGATTATAATTTGAATATCCAGGTAGATAATTTCTCCAAAATCTTTTAGCAGAAGATTGAATTTACCTAATTGTTTAGCTGACTACTAAGACGTATATTAGCACTCCAATTTCCATCTTAGTACTTTAAAAAAAATCCAAAGAATCAACCATCAAGAAGCATATACTTTTCTGGGACAAAGAGCTTTTCCATATTTGAAGTGATACTGCCTACTCATCTGTCAGTCACCCTTGCATCGGGGCCATGTTCAGCGAGATGTCCAGGCCTGGTACAAGGCTGCTAGAGCCTTCCTTGCTTTTCCTTGTGTGATCTTTGAGTCAGGGTGGGAAGGATGACTAGGGTAAGCCCAGGCTGAAGCATCCACAGGCATGATCGGGTACAGATGATGTTTCAGGGCAGCCCTCCATGGCCAAGCCACACATTAAATTGTGTGGGGAGTAGTCCTAAAAATTAATGCTGTTGTCATGGTTTCATCTTAATTTTTATCAGCTGGATGTAGATGAGGTTTCATTGTCATATACTTAATGTTTTTGCTCAGATCTTTGGCAAACCAATGTTTTTCCATGACTTTTTGACAGCTATTTTTGTTCAATAATGAATAATAAAGTGAGATTTATGGTCTGTATATGATAACGTTTGTCTTATTTTGACATTTCTTTTCTAGACAGCAAAGGCCTTATAATTAGATTTTCCTTGTGCCAAAACATTGCTGCAAAACCATCTCCCTGAAAAAATGTTTCTTTGCTTCCTTTAGGAGCTGTTGTCATCTTATTTTGATTTGGAAGTTTTTTCATATGTCAGTCAGGAAATAAAACAAAAATTTCTCTTGAAAATGAATTCTTAACAAGAAAGAAATTAACTTTTGCCAAAAAATAAAACAAGAAGGGAAAATGAGAAGAAACATGTTTGAAATGTTGATGGTTTCAGTGTCTTTTTAAATTTTAATTTATGTCAAACTTCAGTGAGCAATATAGGAAACTCCCTTTTCTACCTTGTTTCAAAAGAGCTTATTTTATTCTTGTTGCTGCTCTGACCTGTTTTATGTTGAACTCTTTGAAATACCCAGGAGACTGAACTAGAACTCATGGATCGCCCCCTATTTCTCATATATTTAAGTAACTAACGGCCTCAGTGGATTCTGCCCTGTTGCTGATAAGTGGCAACCATCGGCCAGGTGCCATCTGTGGGGGTACAAGGACAGGCGAGGCTGAACTGCCCTTCTTCTGAGGCCACATCTACAGTTGGCCCTATACCAGGAGAGTCTAGAAGTTGCAGGTGTGTCCATTGACGGTGCTTTCTCTTTGGAGTGCTCTTGAAAAAAATAACTGTTGATAGAATCACTTACTGTTAATGGCAAAACATCACAAAGAGCTAATTGCAAAAACAGTCACACTTGCTGCATCCGTGGTTTCCCCTAATGATATGTGGAAACACCTTCCCTTTCCTACAGTAGCAAGAGTGGCCAAATTCTCTCTACAACCTGGAAAATTTTTCTATCTGAGTGGTAGCTGAAGAGCTGCTCCTAGAATCAGATTCCAGATCCAGCCACCCTGTCCCCATCATCTCCACTCTTATTTCCACCACCATCTTCATCCCATACTTTTCATTGAGCACTAATAAATATATGTAACTGAAGGACACTATGTAATATCTCAGAGAAGTGTATCTATTTAAAACAGACAACAGGCTTCTAAAGTATTGAGCCAGCATTACTTACAGCAGTCCAGACAACAGTGAAATAATCATTCTGTTCAGCCTTTCTTGACACGACAAGGAGAGTATAGATATTTCTTTCCAGTGTATTTTGGTCTCACATGAACAGTACCTTCTTCTAAGTTTCGATACATTGGTTATGGGTGACTGATACTCTGTGCAGTATCATGAGCATGGAGGAATTTCTTCTGTTTACTGATGGTGACCTTTTGTTGTTTTGAATATACAGGTCTGCTCAGCTTCAATATGAAATGGAATGTGTATTTCTTAAACTGGCTTGAGTGAATGTTTGGGCCTTGAGTTTTTGTCAAGAAATGATGTGGGGAGTTTTGAGGAAAGGTTCTTGTAAGTCCGTGGTGTCAAATGATGAGATTGTCTGTCACTGACCCAAGTGTTGGAGAATTGTTTCCTCACCTGATCTAACAACTCAAGACTCTTCTCTACTCCTTTTTAAAAAACATAGAAAAGAACTGAGAACTGGTGTGTTAAGGGCTCCACCAAAATCTCCTTGGCAGTAGAGCCTTGAATTTCTTCCCCACCAGCAGCAAAGGCTTCTCTAAAAGGAATTACTATCATTTTGAAATAACTTCCTATGTACATCCTTAGGAAGAGTGTACACTTTGCTGAGGTTGATGGTACCTGTGGTTTTCATCAGGAAGTGAAAGTTTATGTGGCGTACGTGTGTGACCCCACTCTGCACTAGGGATAATGGGAATGTGGTGCTCTAGGGGCAGAGGCCTGGGGTGTCACACAAACCTTGTTGGAATCCTAGCATTGCCATCTATTAGCTGTTTGCCTTCTTCAAACCTCCTTTTTTAAAAAAGTAGCAAAATGGTTATAATACTAAACTATTTGGGTTGTTCTAAATATTAAGAGCAACAGCAGTTGCTACCATTTATTGAGTACTTAGGTTGTGTCAGGTACCCTGCCAAGAAATGATCATAAGCAATGTCATTTCATTTTCACCATAATAGATGAAGTAGTGCTATGGTTTGGATGTGGTTTGTTCCCACCAAAGCTCATGTGGAAGTCCGTGCATCTTGGGAGGCAGGGCCCAATAGGAGGTCATGGGGGCAGGTCCCTCATGAATAGATCAGTGCTGTTTCCCAGGAGTGAGTTCTCACTCTCAAGGGAATGGATTAGTCCCCATGAGAGTGGGTCATTGTAAAGTGAGGTTCTTCCTCCTCTTTGGTCCCTCTTTACCTGCACCTGCATCTCCTTCTATTTCTCTGCCATGTTATGATGCAGCACAAAAGCCCTCACTAGCAACTGATGCCAGTGCCTAGCACTTGGACTTATCAGTCATCAGAACTGTGAGCCAAATAAACCTCTTTTCTTTATAGATTATCTAGCCTCAGTATTCTGTTATAGCAACACAAAATGGATTAAATCAATTAGGGATTGTATTTCCACATGAAGACAAGGAAACTGAGGTGGTATATCACCCCTGGCCACACAGCTAGTGAATGTCTGGCCTCAGGCTTCTATTCCAGGTCTGTCAACTCCAGATTCTGTGAGAGATAATGCAAAATCAGAGTCATTTCTGGTGCAGTCAGTGCTTAACAAATGTTCATGCTCTTTCCTCCCAGGTGCATCCTATAGCTTTGATAGATCTCTGATTTCTTTTTCTTTTTTTTTTTTAATTTTTATTGTATTTTAGGTTTTGGGGTACATGTGAAGAACATGCAAGATTGTTGCATAGGTACACACGTGGCAGTGTGATTTGCTGCTTTCCTCCCCTTTACCTATACCTGGCATTTCTTCCCATGCTATCTCTCCCCACCTCCCCACCTCCCACTGTCCCTCCCCTATTTCCCCCCCAACAGACCCCTGTGTGTAGTGCTCCCCTCCCTATGTCTATGTGTTCTTATTGTTCATCACCCGCCTATGAATGAGAACATGTGTTGTTTGATTTTGTGTTCTTGTGTCAGTTTGCTGAGAATGATGGTTGCCAGGTTCATCCATGTCCCTACGAAGGACATGAATTCATCGTTTTTGATGGCTGCATAATATTCTATAGTGTATATGTGCCACATTTTCCCTGTCCAGTCTATCATCGATGGGCATTTGGGTTGGTTCTAGGTCTTTGCTATTGTAAACTGTGCTGCAATGAACATTGGTGTGCATGTGTCCTTATAGTAGAACGATTTATACTCCTTTGGATATATACCCAGTAATGGGATTGCTGGGTCAAATGGATTTCAATTTCTAGGTCCTTGAGGAATCGCCACACTGTCTTCCACAGTGGTTGAACTAATTTACACTCCCACCAACAGTGTAAAAGTGTTCCTATTTCTCCACATCCTCTCCAGCATCTATTGTCTCCAGATTTTTTAATGATCACCATTCTAACTGGCGTGAGATGGTATCTCAATGTAGTTTTG
>CAUYLG010026057.1:0-87578 GCA_963573385.1 Cacajao melanocephalus | reverse complement strand
ACACATCTACAACCATCTGATCTTTGACAAATCTGACAAAAACAAGCAATGGGGAAAGGATTCCCTGTTTAATAAATGGTGTTGGGAAAACTGGCTAGCCATATGCAGAAAGCTGAAACTGGACCCCTTCCTTACACCTTACACAAAAATTAACTCAAGATGGACTAAACACTTAAACATCAGACCTAAAACCATAAAAACCCTAGAAGAAAACCTAGGCAATACCATTCAGAACATAGGCACGGGCAAAGACTTCATGACTAAAGCACTGAACGCAATTGTAACAAAAGCTAAAATAGACAAATGGGATCTAATTAAACTAAAGAACTTCTGCACAGCAAAATAAACTATCATCAGAGTTAACAGGCAACCTACAGAATGGGAGAAAATTTTTGCAATCTATCCATCTGACAAAGGGCTAATATCCAGAATCTATAAGGAACTTAAACAAATTTACAAGAAATAAACAACCCCATCAAAAAGTGGGTGAAGTATATGAATAGACATTTCCCAAAAGAAGACATTTATGTGGCCAAGAAACATATGAAAAAAATGCTCATCATCACTGGTCATTAGAGAAATGCAAATCCAAATTGCAATGAGATACCATCTCACACCAGTTAGAATGGCGATCATTTAAAAAGTCAGGAAACAACAGATACTGGAGAGGATGTGAAGAAATAGGAATGCTATTACAACTAGAAAATCTAGAAGAAATTGATAAATTCCTGGACATGTATACCCTCCCAAGACTAAACCAGGAAGAAGTCCAGTTGGTGGGAGTGTAAATTAGTTCAACCATTGTGGAAGACAGTGTGGCAATTCCTCAAGGATCCAGAACCAGAAATACCATTTGATCCAGCAATCCCACTACTAGTTATACACCCAAAGGATTATAAATCACCCTACTATAAAGACACATGCACACATGTTACTTTAGCAACTATTCACAATCACAAAGACTTGCAACCAACCCAAATGCCCATCAATGGTAGACTGTATAAAGAAAATGTTGCACATATACACCATGGAATACTATGCAGCCATAAAAAAGAATGAGTTCATGTCCTCTGCAGGAACATGGATGAAGCTGGAAACCATCATTATCAGCAAACTAACACAGGAAGAGAAAACCAAACACTGCATGTTCTCACTCATAAGTGGGAGTTGAACAATGAGAACCACATGGACACAGGGAGGGGCTGGGGCCTGTCAGGGGATGGGAGACTAGGGGAGGGATAGCATTAGGAGAAATACCTAATGTAGATGATGGGTTGATGGTTGCAGCAAACCACCATGGCACGTGTGTACCTATGTAACAAACCTGCACATATATCCCAGAACTTAAAGTGTAATAAAAAGTAACATTCTCAAGTTGAACTTTAAAATAAATATAGTAAACATGAGCCAGCACTAAATTGTAAAAGTCTTATCCTTATTTATGGTATTTAAATCTGATATTAAATAATCTATCAGAGTTCTGATTAATTTATGATTTAACAGTATAAATGTGATTACTTGATTTGATTACATTTAGAAAAAATATTAGAATGTTTAGAATTAAGAGAGTATGGTTTTGTGGGGATTTTTTGAGACAGAGTTTTTGTCGCCCAGGTTGAAGTACAGTGGCTTGATTAGCAAAATGTTGAGGCTCATTGCAGCCTCAACTTCCTGGGCTGTTGTGATCCTCCCACCTCAGCCTTCCTAATAGCTGGGACTATAAATGCATGCTACCACCCCCAGCTAATTCCTCTACTTTTTGTAGAGATGAGGTTTCTCCATGCTTCCCAAGCTGGTCTCAAACTCCTGGTCTCAAGCAATCCTCCCGCCCTGGCCTCCTAAAGTGCTAGGACTAAAGACATGAGCCACCATGCGTGGCCAGGACAGTAAGATTTATTTAATCTACAACTTTAGGGTTATGAGATTTACCAGAATGACTTAAGTGCTTATATTTTGCTTGCCAGCTTTTTCCAAGGTTTGAAATATTTGACAATACTCGGGTTTTTAAAATGCGTAAATAGGTTTAAAAATGTTTAAAGAAAATGTAATAATTTAATTAACTGAATTAATAAGGAAAGCAAACAGTAGTAAATTGAAAAGTAATCAAAGGATTAAGAAACATCCCTTTAATTTTTAAATGTAAAAAATTACCAGATTTGCAAAAATTAAAATGAACATTAAAGTCTTAGAAAAACTAAGGTTTTTAATAGTTTATATTCAGCTCTAATAAAGTCAGTATCAACTAAAACAGGCAGCTCCAATGTCTCATTGCACACAGAAAGACCCTATCAAATATCTGAAAATTCAGCTGCAGAGAAAACAGTTTTATCCCACTGTAATACTGATGAAGATGGGAGGATGGGAGATATCAACAGAGCTCTTCGGCTCACCAGCTGGCCCACAGCATCATTCTATACCCTTCCTCTCACATTAGAGTCTGATTTTTTCTGCCTTAGGATTGCCTAAGATTTGGAAAGAACTCCCAGATACATTGTTGGGTATCAAGAGGCTAAGAGCAAAACAGTGTGTATTATTTTATTAGCTAGGATACCAGGTTAGTTGCCATTTAAAAAGGTCTAATCATTTATAGTTCAGGGCTAATATGACACCTTCATGGTCTCAGAGACATGGACCTTTCCTATCATGTTACTTTTTCACCCATAACACCTTACTTCCGTCTCATAGTAAAACATGGCTGCTACAGCTCCCACCATCAGGTTACAACTTCCCCTGGAAGGGAAGAAAGCCTCCTGTCCTTTGAGGTCATAACTCAGAAATTGCTGTATCACTTCAGTTTACATCCCATGGGCTACAACTTCATCACATGGTCACAATTAGTAGCAGAGAAGCTAAGAAATACAGTATTTAGCTGGCTATCCATGTGCCCAGATAAAACATCTTGTTTACAGAGAACAGATACTTGGGAGACTGCTAGCAGTCTCTGCCACAAATATGCCACTTTTTATGTAGGGAAAAAAAAAACGTAAAAAATCATTAAGAGTACCTACTCACATTTGTGCATAAAGAAAATCTGAAAGTTTAGGAAGTATATAAGATGCATACAATAAATCATTGGCTCACGGTACAATGTCAGTATCTAGTGAATTTTTCATTAGCAAAAAGTAAAATTAAAAAAAAAAACACATAATGAGCATATTCAATTTAAAGTGTTATCTTCCATCAAGCTGTTCTACTTTTTGAAGTTCAAATATTCTTTCTTTATGCAATAATGTTGATACTAAATGGTAATGATGGCAGTGGCAAGCCATCTGGAGTGGCCACGGGCATCATGCCGGCTGCAGCAGGGAAGCCGTTAGGAACCAGGGACAAGCAGGATCCCTGCCCCTTCTGAGTTGGGGTGGGAGCTGCCTGGGTGCCACTGCAGCCGCCCAACCTCCAGCTGCAGACCCATGCATCCCTGTGCTCTCAGGGCCCAGGAGCAGGCAGGAGCCGTGCCCCGCTGGCTGCTATGGGAGGCTGAGGCAGGAGGATTGCTTGAGGCCAGGAATTCAAGACCAGCCTGGGCAACAAAGTGAGATATTGTCTCTACAATAAATAAACTGGGCATATGGATGCACCTGTAGTCCCAGCTACTCAGGAAACTAAAATGGGAGGATCCCTTGAACACAGAAGTCTGAGACTGCAGTGAACTATGATCACACAACTGTACTCCAGCCTAGGCAACAGAGTGAGACCCTGTCTCAAAAGAAAAAAAAAAAAAGAAGGAAGGAAGGAAGGGAGGGAGGGAGGGAGGGAGGGAGGGAGGGAGGAAGGAAGATACAAGAAGTATTATTTTCCAAATCTCATTTCATTTCTGGAACCCAGGCTCAATTTTCACATCCTCACACCACTAATCCAAAAAAAAAAGTCCATTTTGGAATTTTCTAATTTTTCTTTCTTCAAGGCCCAGCCCAGGCCTGTGTTCCTTTTATGAACCTTCTTAGACTATCCCAAACAAAAGAGACTTTCGGCTACTTTAAGGAATTCTTTATACCACTCAGCTGGTATTTCATGCAAACCACTATAAAAAGAGAGACATATCCTCATTTAACCAGTATTTGAGCTAGGCTCTGCACTTAGCACTGTGGGTTCAGTGGTGAGCAAAGACCTCACGGAGTTCAAGGTCTCATGTGAAACTCTTCAACACCCTTATCAAATTGCCAGGATGTGGCCCATCCAGTTATTCAGAGATTGGAGCAAATAATAGCATACACTGGTGGTCCCACATATTTAGTCACTATTACTATTTTATTTGTTTACTTCAATAGGTTTTTGGGGAACAGGTGGTGTTTGGTTACATGGATAAGTCCCTCAGTGGTGATTTCTGAGTTCTGGTACACCCATTTCCCAAGCAGTGAATCCGACGTATAGTCTTTTATCCTTCACCCCCTCCCACCATTTCCCATGAGTCCCCAAAGTCAAAAAATATGAAATGCTTTACAAATTTCCATGTCATCCTTGCACAGGGGCCATGCTAATCTTCTCTGTATTGCTCCAATTTTATATGTCCTGTTGAAGCAAGCGCATGATCACTATTGTTTTTAGCCTTCTGTATATATGACAGCCCACTATTCCAAGAAGTAACTCTTCTCAAGATCTCATATAAGACCACTTGAAATAGAACACAGTGGGTTGATGGCAATACAGAAAAGAAACAGGTTTCTTTTCTAGTCTAATTTTAGCACTTAAATTATTTCACGAAATCAAATACTATGTCAATAACTAGAGAAGTTTTGCTTTATCTGGTAAGGAAAAAAAAGTAAATTACCTACATGCTTGAGTCTAAGGCTTATATCTATATAAATGAACATTTTTGAGGTTGAAATGCCTTTGCATTGATGTATATATTTACTATGGTGCCATTTGCTTTTCTGAAAGTCTGTTTTCAAATCATAGCATCTCTCATAATCAATATTGCCTTAGAAACTAGGAAATTCAGCATGAAGACTCAGACTAACTCCTGGCCCTTCTGCCAATTAGCTACTAATCACCTGGCCTGTGACAACTGCCTGAGTCCCATCACTCCTCTGGACCTTGGTCAACCAATCCACAGAATAAAGGTTTGACTTGTGTTTCTCAAACTCTGTGGGAAGGAACCGATTTTTAAATCAGTCTTCGACTGATGGAAACTTCTTAGATTATTATGTTTATGAAATGCAATAAAAATACTCTTTGATGCCACAACAATGTTAAATTGCTATAAAGGCTTCTAAACACTTACTCTCAATTTCTGTACTGCTTTTGTGTGTGCTGCTCAGCCTGGGTCCACATGTGCATTTTGAATGGTATTGACTAAGACTACTAATGGCTTACCACTAAATAGATTAGATGATTCTGCAAAAGATTGATCACCTTCATTTATTTGATTTTGATTAGTAATATAATTAACATATATTTTTCAATTACACAGTAGCTAAGCAACAGAAACAAATATTCTGGGATGGGTTACTCAGAAAGGAAGGTCTTCTTTATGGCAGATTGAAGAGAGAAGTGGCATGGATAATCTGTCTCCTAATTGACAACTGATCATCGACACAGAAGATGCCTTTCAGGCAAAACAATAAAAAAATACATTTTACTTTTTTCTCTCATTCATTAAAATAGCACAAAATATTAGAATCTGTCAATTTTTAAAAAGCGTGAGTCCTTGACAACAAGGACTATTACTCTTTGGATGGAAATACCAGCCATCTTAATCCATTCTGTTATAAAGGAATACCTGAGGCTGAGTAATTTATGAAGAAAAGAGGTTTATTCGGCTCATTATTCTAATGGCTAGAAAGCTCAAAACTAAGCATCTGCATCTGATGAGGGCCTCAGGTTGCTTCTACTCTTAAGGGAAGGTGAAGGAGAGCTGGTGTGTGTAGAAACCACAGGGTAAGACAGGAAGCAAGAGAGAGGTGTGGAAGTGCCAGGCTCTCTTGAACAACCAGCTCTCTCAAGAATAGAGTGAGAACTCACTCCCAACGGAGGACGCTAATCTATTCTTGAGGGATCCACCCCCACAACCTGAACACCTCTCATTAGACTCCACTTCCAACACTGGGGATCAAATTTCAACATGAGATTTGAAGGAGACAGACGTTCAAACCACAGCACTGGCCAATGTTCCACGGAGGGTGAATTTTCAATGAGAAGATTGACAGATGATGGCTCTTATTAGAATATGCTTCCTCAGCACCACTAAGTCCATTAATAGAAAGATAATTACTTAATGGTTACTAGCCGTAAGATCATTGCAGTTTTTAGGAGCACAACTTTTTGAAGAGTATATCTAAGTACAAGGATCTATGCAAACATGAACATTTGCTACTTTTTGAAACGATTCTTGCCATGGTAAAACATACACATGTGCTTGCTCTTCCTCTTTGTCCACCAGCCTGGCACTTTGGGATGAATTCATAAAGACCTCTACAAATTACCTAGCTCAGCCCTTAAAATCCCTTCATCAAATTGATGAGGGAGAGATTTCTTCACCTTCAAGCAACAAAGCATTCCCTAGGCAGATTAGTCTCAGGTGCATCCTGGAAGTCTGCTGAAAGCTCAGTGTGACAATCAGAGGCTGGCCAGCTCCTGAGCTCCAGGCCAATGCCATAAAACAGAGGTTCTCAAACTTGAGTGTGTATCAGGATTGCCTGGAGAGCTTATTAAAAAGCAGATTGCTGGCTCCACTCCACAAGTTCTACTTAAGAGAGCCAAGATGGGGACTGAGAGTTTGCATTTCTAACAAGGTCCCAAGAGGGACTGATGCCGATGCTGCAGATCCTGGGAACACACTTTGAGAACCACCTGTAGAAAACATCTGATGACAGAATTCGAAAGACCTCAGAGGTCATCTGGTCCAAGCTTTTCATTTTACAGGTAAGGAGCCTGGGGTTCAGAGGAAATGTCTTGCTCCTGGTCATACACCCAGTAACTCAGAGCCTCCCCTCACCAAAAGAAAAGAAACTCGGTTTCCAGAGCCTAAACATACTGCTCATCTCATGATGCCAAGTTATGGCCACACATCAGACTGACACTCTGAGAAGGAGCGCCAGCAGGAACTTCATGCTGTTAACCATCCTCTGCACGTGGCCTTCTGGGACGTACATGGTAGTTCTCTCAAGACCTCACAATGGTAGGTGAATGGCCTGAGCCCAGATAGCAGATTGGCAGCACAACAGAACTACTTCTTGGATCTGGGGAAAGGGGAGGTAGAAGAGCAATGGACTCAAAACATGTTTACTGGTGATGTTTACAGCTCCTGCAGTAACAACTTCTTGAAAAAAAAAAGAGTTCCCATTAAGAGGTTCTGGGTCATGAACTAACCAGATTTCTGCTGGCTCGAACTTTCAGCTTCCTAAATCTTACCACTTTTCACTGTTCTTTGCGATGCATTTCCTTTTTTGTTCCACAATTCCAAGAATATCACTGTCTCATTTACCTTGACTCTCATTACAATGGACTCTTTAAACCTAAGAACCACACACTGAAAAGGAAAAAAAACCAGAGATCTGGCTGTTCTAGCCCCTGAAACCTACAGTGGCCATTAATTAAGTAGATGTTGACTTCACGTCACCCATCAACTTCAGAGAAAATTTAAATTTTGCAAAATTCAAACCACATGTGGAATGATCCTATCAGCAACCTCACTTAATTTTCTTAAATTAAAAAATATATTTTAACTTGTTCATCTGTTCTATTATTAAAATTGTTGAGCTGGGTGCAGTGGCTCATGCCTGTCATTCCAATGACTCTGGAGGCTGAGGTAAGAGGGTCGCTTGAGGCCAGGAGTTCAAAACCAGCCTGGGCAATCTCCCAAGAAATGTTTAAAACTTAGCCGGGTGTGGTGGCCTGCCTGTACTCCCAGCTACTCGGGAGGCTGAGGTGGGAGGATTGCTTGAGCCCAAGAGGTCAAGGCTTTAGTGAACCATGAAAAGAAAAATTGTTTTTGTTGTTATTAATACTGAGAGTACCAGGAGGATTCATGTCACATAGGCAATACTTTTGTGTTCATATTCTAGAAGAGTTCAGCTTTGATTGCTACTGTTTTATATGCAAAAGTTTATTCAGAAAAAAATATTGGAAGATCAATATATTAGATAACAAATTTAGTCTTATAATGAAGTAATAAC
Source organism: Cacajao melanocephalus (assembly GCA_963573385.1). Taxonomy (NCBI): domain Eukaryota; kingdom Metazoa; phylum Chordata; class Mammalia; order Primates; family Pitheciidae; genus Cacajao; species Cacajao melanocephalus. The sequence goes on along the minus strand of CAUYLG010026057.1, from coordinate 79,464 downwards.
AGGACTCTCTCTAAATGAGCACTTGCTTGTTCTATCTGTAACATGGGTATAACAACAGGTATTCATGGAAGAATATTTCATATTTGATAGTCAACTAGCCTATCTCATTTCAGATTGGTCAAGTATCATTCTGGTTTTCAGTGTTCACACTGTACCATCCAGTCATTATTAAAACATTGCACCAGGAACAAAACTGGTTCAGATGCCAGGATACAGGAACAAGACAGCACAGCCCCACTCTCAGGGAGCTTGCAATCTACTTGGGGGGCAGATGAGCCAACAAGTAAACAAACAAGAATATCATGTCAATTCCAATATAACAGCTATGAAGAAATAAAACCAAATTATAGAACCAGGCAAATAAGAGTAAATGGTGCAAAGACGATTTCAGTAGTGTGATCTGGAAAGGCCTTGCCAAGAGATGAACTTTTGAGCTGAGATATGAAGATAAGGAAGAAACAGCCATGTATGTGGAGCAAGAGTGGGGAACAGAAAAGAATGTTCCAGGCAGAAAAAAAAGAGCAAGCTTAAAGACCCAAAGTTAACAAATGTTGCATTGGAGGAACACAAAGAAGGTGAGTTTGGCTTCAGCCCAGTGAACCAGTGGGAGAATGACCCTATGTGCAATCTGAGAGGTAAGAAGGCATTTGGCATTTACTCTAAGTGTAAGTAAAAGACACTAAATTTAAGCAAAGTAATAATATAATCTAAGTTTTTCAATGGACCATAGACAGGCAAATATGGACAGTGAGAAATCAAGAGGACATTGCAATAATGCAGGCGAACTGCGGCTTTGGATAGGGGAAGAAGGGGAGGGATTTGGCAAATGTTTAACACCAGAGACAATGATGGCAGATGGGCTGTGGGAGTTTCCTAGGATAATAGGATACATGTGTGAAATTTTCATAGCCCTGTAGAATAAAGGAATGATTTTAAAAAACAAATTCTATAAATTAACTGAAGCAATATTAAATACACCTTAATATTTAAAGACATCTGCCTCCTTTTCATGATTCCATTGTCTGAAAGCTTACATTTAGTTTTTCTTTGAGTTTGCCTTTACCAATCCATTTAGAAAAAGCTATTTTATGGAAAATCTCACATTTTTGTTGTAGATTTTTGTGATTTGGGTCTGCCTAGCATCTGAGCACTTATCTTCTGGGGGAAGAATTCCAAGAAAGGTAGGAGGCAGCCCACCCTCCTTTCCCTATGGTGGAAAGCTAAGGCTGGCACAATTTTATTTAACAAGCACCTAAAATAAATAGCACTGACTATATCCCAGGCACTATTCTAAACAGTCTAAAAATAATGACTCACTTAATTTAATTCTCATAATAGTAACTACCTCATTGGGTTGTTATTCCCCTTTAACAGATGAAGAAACTAGTGTATATTCAAGGATGCATACAGCTTATCAGTGGCAGAGCCTGTATTTTAAGCCCAGCAAGGCTGGCTCCAAAGAACACGCTCCTAACCTCTATGTCACACTGCCTCCCCGCAACAACCTGGTAGTTGGGCACAATCAGACAGACTGAGGTTTTGAAAAGTGACACCAGGGAGCAGAAGATGGTCACAGGGGATTTGCAGCACTGCTGTGAATATAAGTACCTAACAGCAGCAGCAGCAACTGGCAGGGTGGTGGAGTCCGCTGGCTGTGTCCTTGACAGCCTTGTCTGGTACTAGTGTTTGCTAGGTCCACAGTCCCTTAAATCCTGCCTTTTTGCTGAGCCTCCTCTCCAATTTCCATTAATTCTATTTCCTGCTTCCACTCCAATAAATTATTACTCTGCTTACATGGTCTACAACCAAGAATCTTGGCCTGCGCAGCTAATTTACCCATCAGCAGAGAGCCAATCTTCATCATGAATGTCAGGGCTCTTGTAGAGGCTTTGCCATCTCTTCCAACTTTAGAACCTTTGGATTTCTGCTAGTACATTTTCTTCCTTTGACAGTGTCTGCAGCTGTGGCTACTGGTTCACAGGGATCCCAATCCACGGCCATCTGCACTCAGGTGACAGTCATGTCTGTGATGCATGTTCCCTAGCCAGAACTGATTGATCCAGGAGTGCACCCTGACGCCCCAACCTGGCTATAAAGGTCATCGGCCAAGAGGGCTCTCAAGGTTGGAAGGGAATGGAGTCAAGTCCTGTCGATGGCTGTGCCTGGACAAGAGTCCCCTAACCCAACTGCCCTGGAACTTGCTCTTTCTCATTTTTTATTATTCAAATCCTCTTCAAATTCCATGAGATGCCTTGGTGACAATCCTTCCAATAAATTATTGTCTCTTCTTTGAATTTCAACCATCTTTAGTATCACCATAGCTTTGCTACAATAATTCACTGAAAACCCCTCTCTGATGTCCCAAAATCATGACCTCCCTTCATATAGCCCTACAGATGGGAGTAGTTACAGTGGTATTTTCCCCTTGTGGTTTAGGTATCATGGGAAATGAGAAAGCAAAAGATGACAGAGACCACAAGACATCTAAAAAACAAAAAAAGGCCACTTGAGGCGTAAGACTTTTTATTTACATTGATTTTTGCCAAACTCCACTGGCAAATTTTTCTACTTTCTATCTGCCCACAGCTTAAGACATTAAAGCCTCAAAAATTCCATCCTCTAATGACATGATTTAGCACCTTCATTCTTTAGGTACTTGGATACTGTACTAGTAATTGATCTGAATTAGGGACTTGATATCTTTGTTTCAAGTGGCTTCAACATTTTTTTTTTAAAAGATGCGTATCTCCACTAAAAGGAACCAGAGCCCCTCTGAGAAATGGTTGCTTCCTTCCCCAGCTGGGGAAGGATTGGTACAAGATGAGCCTGGGGCAAAGAAGGAAATGTTAAAAAAAAAGAATGACAGAGGAATATCACAGGGACACAGGAGCCAGCTTGAAGGGGATCTCATTGCACAAATTGGGTAGAATTTGAGCACCAAAACGATTAAGAACAGTAATGAAGTAAAACTCATTGAGAGGGAAAAAAAAAAAACTAGAGATTCATGCATTTGCATGGATAATAAAGAAACAAATAAATAGGAGCAAAGGTAAGGCTGTTGCAGTAGAATATCAAGTGCCAGCTGGTAAATGTGGAGAGAGTGCTAGAGTTGGAAAATCATTCTGCAGACACCATGTTATAGATTAGATCAGGTGGAAACCATCAATGGCTCCAAAATCTAAAGAGACATTTTGATAGAAGCAGGGTGTTTACATGGCCTTATAAAGTGTCTCTCCACAAAAGTATGATACAGTGGATAAAACAGACAACATTTTAACCAGGCCATCAGCTTTAACATCACCACTGAGGGGCAGAGGGACAGGGTGTGCCTCCAGATGCCACCCCTGAGAAGGACACAACAGTACATATCCAGTGTTTCAGCCAGAAAAGCACAGTTGGAATCTCTAATCATAAGAAAATCGCCAGTTAAATCCCAAATGAGAAACCGTCTGTTAAAAAAGGGAGAGGGGACTGTATTTTTCAAAAACTCAATGTCATAGAAGGAATGACTTTGTGGAAAAGTTCCAGATTAAAGAAACTAAAAGGATATGAGAACCAAAATGCAATCCCTGCGCCTCCCCTGGACCCTGTACAGGAGGTGGCGGAACACCGCTAAGGACATTATTGGGTCAACCTACAAAACTGGGATATGGATAACAGATTCGACACAAACATTGCATTGAAGTTAAGCATACTGACATTTCATACGTCTACTGCGCTTCTGTAAGAGATTACCCCTATTTTTAGAAAAACACACTGGAGTGTTTAGGGAAAAAGGCCACAACACGTACAAATTACCCTCAAACATCACCAAGGGAAAAGGGCATACCTGTGTTGCTTGTGCTATTCTTATTTATTCTTATTCTTACAAATTCTTTATAAATTTTAAATCACTTTCAAATAAAAAGTAAAAAAAAAAAGACTTGGAGAAGGAGATTGACTGCAAAGGCGCAGGGAATTCTCTAGGACAGTGGAAGGGTTTCTAGATTGTGTTCATACATTTGTCAAAACTCATCAAAGTGTACACTTAAGCCTGGTGACTTTCTGTATTCAATGAAGATGATTTGCAAAGGTGCAAAGGGTAAAAGTCCATTATTTCAAAAGGTTCTGTATTCATTTAAGGGTAGACAGAAGAGGAGGTATGTGCATCTGCCTCTTGAAAGGCCTCAAGAACTGCCATATTATGGATGGAAGCAAGCTGTCTAGTGAGATTGGTTTGCTCCAGCCAGGATGAACAGAAGCCACAGACAAAACCACACAATCCTCCTTTCTGAAGCATATTATGGCAAAAAAGTAAGCATTTTTATGTTAACGTCTGTTTTATAATGAGCACAATACTCACATAACTGGTTAAAATAAAACACAGGCCAGGCATGGTGGCTCATGCCTGTAATCCCAGCACTTTGGGAGGTTGAGGCAGGTGGATCACTTGAGGTCAGGAGTTCAAGACCAGCCTGGCCAACATGGTGAAACCCCATCTCTCCTAAAAAATACAAAAATTAGCCAAGCGTGGTGGCGAATGCCTGTAATCCCAGCTACTTAAGAGGTTGAGGCGGGAGAATCACTTGAATCTAGGAGGTGTAGGTTGCCGTCAACCATGATTACACCATTGCACTCCAGCCTGGGTCACAGAGCATGACTTTGTTTCAAAATAAAAAAAAAAATAAAACACAAAAACTCAATGAAATCTGGCCCCCAGGGATCATTCATATGATCCCAGATCCTAAGAACACCATCTACTGTCCTCAGAAGTTTCCCCAGATGGTGAGGAGAGTTTGTGTATATCTCGTCCTAGCCCCACATGCAAACAATGGTTTGCATCTTACCCTCCCCATATTTCAAGGCCCACTTAGATGATGCCTCCTCCGGAGGCTCCCCCTTTACGTTCTTCCTGTTCCACCTCTTAATCTGTTAAGCTTTTATGACCATCTTCCTCATAACAGCTATTTGTGAACTGTCCTTCTCCAACTCAGCCCTTGGGAAGAAATCCCCACACTGAGCACTGTCACTGGCACCTTAGAAAAGCCTGCGGCATTGAACTAAGCTCGGACACAGGAACCTGGCCATGTTTCCCATTTCATTCCTTTTCTTCTTCACAGAGTAGGAAGGTGTTGTCAGATAATTCATTTTTTATTTTTAAAATATGTGCTTTGTGTTACATGACATATCATGAATAAATACCAGTCAAAAATCAAATTATTTGGATACTTAAATGATGATGAGGCCTGCTGTGCCAATAGGTATGCTAATGAGTAGACATCTCCCAGACCTGGAGATGTGCGATCTTGGCTCACCGCAACCTCTGCCTCCTGGGTTCAAGTGACTCTCCTGCTTCAGCCTCCTGAGTAGGTCGGATTACAGGCATGCACCACCATGCCCAGATAATTTTGTATTTTTAGTAGAGATGGAGTTTCTTCATGTTGGTCAGGCTTGTCTCAAACTCCTGACCTCAGGTGATCCGCCCACCTCAGCCTCCCAAAGTGCTGTGATTACAGGTGTGAGCCACCGCACCTGGCCAGTATTATCACTTTCTACCATGAAATTCACACTATTTGTACCATTTTCTGGAATGGACTTCCTGCCCAGGAACATGATAGCTAATTCTAAAATGGGATTTTGTTATAACCAATCCAATAAAACTTTCTGGGACCCAGATTTTCAACTCTTTGGTGTAAGTAGGAAGAGGGATTTTAAAATCAGTTTATGGCTCAGAAAACACTAAAGGAAACTCAAAGCAAAACATTTCTGTTAAAGCGCTACCAGGACAACTTAGACAATCTTCTATGCATCCCACAGTTGGTCAACTAAATGGAAAATGACACCTCTCTAGGGCCTGAAAATACTAAAAAACTGAGTGATGATAGCCGACACTGAGCGCTATCATCCAAAGCCCAGAGAAGTTAGTCCACAGCTAAGAAACTGTAGGGCTAGGGTTCAAACACAGGCAGACTGGCCTGACAATCTACATTTTCTATCTCTGCACCAGGGTTTCTGACTATTTAGTCCTCCCGACAAGTTTATATGTTGAAATCCCGACCACTAGTACCTCAGAATGTAACTGTATTTGAAGATAATGTCTTTAAAGAGGTGATTAAGACAAAATGAGTGGGACCCTAATACAACAGGAACTGGTGTCCTTATAAGAGGAAGTGGCCGGGCACAGTGGCTCACACCTGTAATCCCAACAACTTTGGGAAATTGAGGCAGAGGGATAGTTTGAGCCCGGGAGTTGGAGACCAGCCTTGGCAACAAAAACTAAGAAAAATAAAAATAAGCCCAGCATGGTGGCTCATGCCTTAATACCAACTACTCAGGAGACTGTGGTGGGAGGATTGCTCGAGCCCAGGAGGTCAAGGCTGCAGGAACTCCAACCTGAAGAGTGTCAGAAAGAAGAAGAAAGGAGGGGGAGGGGGGAGAAAAAAGGGAGGGGGTGGGAGAAGGAGGAGGAGGAGATGACACAGGGATGTGCACGCCCAGAAGAAAGGCCGTGTGAGGCCACAGGGAGAAGGCAGCTGTCTGCAAGCCAAGGAGAGAGGCCTCTGGAAAAACCAAACCTGCCAAGCCAAAACACTGCTCTTGGACTTCCAGCTGCATAACTGTCAAAAAATTAATTTCCTTTGCTTAAGCCTCCCAGTCTGTGGTATTTTGCTATGGCAGCCCTAGCAAACTAATTCAGCCAGCATCTGTTAAATACCAATTCCTCTTCCTTCCAGGGAGCTCCAAGGTGAGGGCTGCATCCAAAATTAAACAGTAAACCCAATTAACAAGCCACTTCACCAATGTACATTTAACATGAAAATCAATCCAAGATCTCATTTTCCTTTAATAGCTATTTTCCTGACACTCCCTCCCCACACTGATCAGTACTCATCAATGTTCTTATCAGAACTCCTTTTTGTCTTTTCATCCAAGAAAACTGGTAAATTTCTTTCTACTAACTTTAACCATCTCCTTTATTTTCTCCATCTCTTTCTGATGAGAAGGCATCACGCCAACATCTTGCAATTATTAGCCTTAACCAAACAACAGCTTTTATCTTTCCCTAGTAGACCATGAACTGTGCTTTTATTAAGCAGAAACAGGATAATGCACTTTGGAAATATCCTCAAATCATTCTGTTGCAAAAGCATGCTTCATTGTGAAAGCGCTGGTGGCTTTTGGGGTCATTCCATGCGCCACAAAAGGATCCCAAACTCCCATTTGCAAAGTGGGGTTTTTAACTGAGGCACCTGAACAGTGAATGCTCTAATCCACCCATTAGAGAGATGGGTGGATTTTTCACCCAAACTGCGTGACTTCAGACAAAACAGCGCATACCCTTCCCAGTTCCTGCTTCTTCTGAGTCACTGGCTCTTCCTTAACTTGAGAAGCAGAAATGGAGCTATGCCCCAGTACTTTATCAGCTGAAATAAATCAGAGGTTTTGAAGTCCATCCTTGGAGTTCTGAACAGCTCCGTGTGGTTTGGAAACTGTATTTTTCACAGGAAAGTTTTCACTAAGGGGATTGCTAGTCACAACTTGGCAAGATGAAAAGGGGGTTTTGGGAGGTCAGACAGTGCCTCAAGGGGGTGTTGGAGCAAGGGCCTGGGGAGATGAAGACCCTGGGTCACCCTGATTAATCTGACTTTGAGGGCAAACAATTTACCTACAAACATTCCTCCCCTAGTTTGTATGTACATGCAAGCATTTTACATCAAACAGACAGGCTTATTACCAATACAGTATGGCTCAGCTGACTGCGTAACTTTTCATGCGAAGATCCAGCATTTGTCAAGCTCCTGGTATATTCTGGACACTATACTTCCTACACTGACACAAATCAAAGAACTGCAAAATGAAATAGGGTTCAGCCTACACTTAAAAAGAAAAAAGCACATACACACCTAAACCCTTTGTTTGTGGGACTTGGGGCAAAAGTACAAAGCCCCCACCCCATAATTAAAATGTTAAGCTAACAAACTGTCAAGTATTCCTCCTCCCTTGACAAAAGTCGCTTTATAACACCCTAGAAGGACAGGGATAGTTTAGAATTTTCAGACTCTTCAAAGTTACGGGCCAGACACAGAAATAGTCCTGGCCAACAAACAGAGCCCCTTCCCTTCCCCACCCAGGCTCCTTCTCTTGTAGGGGGGGCCTCCCTCCACTCTTACCCACCCTACACTTCCAAACTCTTTTAGGCCCCAGCAAACAGCTGCCCCTTTGTGTGCTCCCCAAGGATCAGGTCTGCCCTCCTTTCTAGAGCTCAGGCCTTAGAAGCTGGCATGGGGCCCTTTGGGCTGGGTATTCTATCCAGGTCTTGGGAGGACGAGGGCAGCATAGACTTTAGGTAGCCAGCCCCCGCTGGACCTACAGACTTCCAGCTCTGTGGGAAGGGGCACACACCCCCTCCTCCCAGAAGGCCGGACTGGGTCCTTTAAACCCAGGGGATAAGGGTAAGGGGGTTCTTCTCCCCATGTCTGCAGGCCGTACTGGCTGACAGCCTTCTCTGTACTACACTAAGTAGATCAACTTTGTCTTTCCTTGAAGCTTTCTGGGAGGGTGATCCCTACATAAGGAATAAAGGTGAATAAATCAAGAGACAGATGGTATAAGAGGATTCCTGTTTGAAAGGGATGAAAAAAAAAAGTTGAAATCTTTGTGGCTATCTAGAAAAAAAGTGACAGCTAATATCACGGTCTGAAAGATAGAAAAGGTAAAATATTCCTCAAACAGCAAATGTGTTGACAGCATTCTAGAAAGTCTGAGGTAGGATCCTTGCCTTATGGCATAATGTGAGGAAACCTTAAACTGTTTTCTTACTGTTTCAAAGTGGATGTCCTACCCAGACCTTTGCAGAGAGACAAAAAGAGCTGGATGAAGATCTGGCAGAGGCACCTGAGCAGCCAAGCTGAATCCTAGGGTGTGGACATGCTGCGTCAGGCTGGGCAAGGGAGGTTCGGGTCTGCTGGCAAAGAGAAAGGCCTGGCCAAAAGGACCCATGGGAGGCAGGCTTAGGAGCTCACAGTCGGAGAAGCAGCCATCGGCCTGGGCTTCACCCCCACAACTGACCTAGTATCTGCTTTGCCTTTTCTCAATCAGAGCAAGTTGGTCAGTTCACCAGGCCTCCATGTTTTAATTCTCTAGAATAGGGATATCACCTGCCCGCATCACCAGGTGGTGATGCCCATAAGAACCTGTCTCCCTTGTTAAGCACAATTATTGGCATAAAAGAAGTTTTTAATACCCATTTTTAGACTGCATTCTAGCCTGGGCAATAGAACAAGAATCCCGTTCTCTCTCCCTTTTTCTCTTCTTTCTTTCTCTCTTACATTCTTTTTTCTTTCTTTCTTTCACTCTTTCTTTCTTTTCTCTCTTTTTCTTTCTTTCTAAAAAAAAAAAAAAGAAAGAAAACACATGTTCACCAAAGACTTATACAAGAACATGCATAGCCCTTTTTTTCATAATAGCCTAACGTTAAAACAATCCAAATATTTGTAAACAGGAAAATAGGTAAGCAATTTTAATCTAATTAAGGGAATATAACTCAAAAATAAAAAAGAATTTACTGCTTCTTTATGTACAACATGGATGAATCTCACAAATGTAATATTTACAAAAAAAGCCAAACCAAAAATGATACTTGCTGCACATTTTTATTTGTGTGAATTTCTAAAATACATACAACTCATGTATTACCTATGAGGAGGATGGGTGATTGACTAGACAAATTTATAAGGAATCTATTTCAGTTTATGGAAATTTCTAAATCATATTTAGGTGTATATTTTTACATATATAAATTATTCTTAATAATGAAGCAGTAAAAACTCATGTAGCAGACAACTAAAATAAATAATGACTTAAATATGATGGATGTTAACTTCTCATGTAGGTAAGTTTATTTTTATTTTTTTTATTTCTTTTTGAGGCAGGGTTTCACTCTCTCACACAGGCTGGAATGGACTGGCATGATCGTAGCTCACTGCAAAGGCACACTTTGTTTTATATAGCAGAAATGGTTAGCTGGACACCAAACTAATTTTGTCTTCTTTTTCTGACCACAAAGAGACTATGTTTCCCAGTGACATTTGCTCTGTCTTTAACCACAGACCTGAGTTCTAGGCAATGGAATAAATGAGAGGTCTTCAAAAGGTTCATGGAAAATGCATATTATTGAAAAGCTATGCCTAGATTTCAGAAATGTTTTGCACCAGAATAAGTTTCTGTTAACTTGTTACAACATGTCATGAACAGGAACTAATCAGAGGCACTAAGAAGGGTAAGACATCAGTTTGAAAAGGGTCCCTATCAGAGCAACATGAATTCTGCTAAAATTTAAGCAAGAACAAACATTACATTTTTGGTGAAGCTAGGGTGGAAGAATCAGAAAATCACTGATGCTTTATGAAAGTTTGTGGGGACAATACCTTAAGAAATTAGCAGTTGATGAATAGATAACTCATTTAAAAAGGAAGGAGTAGATGTTGAAGATGAAGCCACAGTGGTGGACCATCCACATCAATTCACAAGGAAAAAAGTCTTGTTTGTGCCCTAATTGAAGGGGATCTGTGATTAACAGTACAATAACCAATACCATAGACATCTCAGTTGGTTCAGCTTATGCGATTCTGGCTGAAAAATTAAAGTTGAACAAACTTTTTACTCAATGGGTGCCCAAACTCTTGTTTTAGGATCAGCTGCAGATAAAAGCAGAGAGAGGCAAAGTGTTCCTCAAGGAAATCACTATATTTTTCTCCTGCTGACTATAAAGGTAATATTAAACTCAAGGTTGACTTTATAATTAAGCATCAGTCTTAAGTTTCAGATCTTTCAAATTATGACATATACAGAACAAATATTTTTGTAAATACGATTCTTAAGCAGCTTCTTTTTAGGTATACCATTACAGGATATGCATCAGCTATGTCTTCCAGACTGACAGAAGGTTCTCTGGCAGCATCTCTGATTGGAGATCCATCTTATTCATTTATTTCTCCTCATTTATGTACACAGTCACTCATTTTCTTAATAACTCTCCAGCTGTCTTCATCTGGGTGTATGTGTGTTTTTCATTCTAATTGATCACCATCTTTCCTTATCTTGATCTATTTGACTTCAGCTTTTTTCAGAGTGATAACAGCATGTATTTGATGCTTCCCTTTCTTAAAAGTAATCTGAACCTTAAATGTTAATGTTTTCTTCTTATGCCATCAATCAGCAGACAGCCACCTTGACATTTGCATAGAGTAATTTTGCCTTGCTCCTTAAGAACTAATTGAACCTTAAAGTTATGTGCAGAGATGCCCACATAAGGCACATTCTTATGTCTCTTCGTTGAGAGTTTGTTGAGAATTTTGGGCATGGTATTTTACTGTAAATGATTTCTCTATATACTAGAGAAATTCAAAACCTCATGGTTATTTTACCACCTTATGAAAGACACAAAATATTTTAAAATTTCAAAATATTTTCTAATAATTTTATGAACCTCATTTCTAATGTGGAAGGCACTTTATGCTGTGAAAACTATGGATTAAGTTTGAGATGAGGGAATATGGAAGAATAATTTCAATGAAGATGGGTCCCTGCCTTTGAAAGGTATAATTATGGATATACGTGTATTTTAGGCGTAAGCAAACTGAGGCATAGAAGGCTAAATAACTTGGCCAAGGTAAACAGAAAAAAAAAAATGTTGACAACAGAATTGGAACCAAGATCTTTCTGAGTCCAATGAGTGTGTCTTAATATTATGCTAAAATGCTTCTCACACCAAGCACTGGATTTTAATGACTCTCAATTCAGGTACCATCAAAATGACACTTCAAATGAAGTAACAAGATGCCCTTACTTCATCACCGTGTTTGCATTTAAGTGTCTTTCCGCTCTAGTTATTTGAAAGGACTTAACAATTAAAATGGCATCCAATGGTTTATCACTCAATTTTCTAACTGAACAAATAGTACCCTCAATTTGGCATGCCCATTTCCTGAAAAGTATTTCTAAAACTAAACACTTGTGCAATTTTGCACAGAGCATTTGAAAACAGCTCTGATTGCTAATAACTCTCTTCAATGTATATACCAGACAAGGGGGAGTTTCAACTCTTGAGTTTCAGCTATTTCTGAATTGCCTTTGTGCCAAAGAACTCTACCTTAAATTGCTTTTAAACTAGAAAATATACACCGTCTCCTCTCACATAATTCAAAAGTAGTTTAAAGTTATATTTCCTAAAAGGAGAAAAATGACAAGGGAGCTGTGATGAGGTCTTTGTAGTGTGTCCAAGGCAACATGTTTTGAACAGTTTTGTTGTTGTGCGCGTTTTTTATCTCCCTGCAAATGGAAAGATCTATGGTGCAAGGGTTTGGAGAAAGTTAGCTGCACTCTCTGCTGCCATAAATACGTTTGTGTGGTATTTGGAGATCCTACAAAGGGCAAGACTAAATTTCAGTGTGAGGTGAAATGTAACAGCTAGAGTAGCACTAGGTCTTCAATGGCTGGAATCCAATTTTCCAGAATTAATATTACCCTCAAACTGTGATCCATTCAAGTGATTCTCCTTGGGTTTAGGAGGTAAATTACATAATCATTTCATAAATTTTATGCATTTGCAGCTTACTGATGGAAATATTGTCACTGTAGTGGTTTAGAACAGTGCCCAAAGATGTGCTTGTTACTAGTTCAGTTCCAGAAGAGGCCACTTAGTTTTACCATAGACCCAGAGACTCAAAGAAGAGGCAATAATAGTATGGTCAGAAGAAACAAAATTCTCAATTCTTTAGGGAAGAAAAAGCAACTGAAAGTTATATTCCCACCAAGAAGAATACAAACTTGAAGACGGTATGTCTTTCATAAATGTTTGCTTAATGAACATAAAAAAATATTTAACATTAGAAATTTCATCAACACATTGAGCACATGTATATATTGAACACCTCACATATACAAAGATAAAATTAGATATAATCACTGTTTCTTAATGTTTTAGTTATATTTTGTTAGATAAGCCATCTTTGAAGCTCAGAATCCTGGGGTTGACATAGTCAAGAGGGTAATTCTATCTGCAGAGAGGTACCAGAGAGCCTTCATAGAAAAAGTGATACCAGAGCTGACTCCCACGGAATTAGAAGGGAGTTGCTAGACAGAGAGAAGGATGCAGGAGCATTCCTGGAAGGAAAATGGGTAAGTCCCAAGGAATAGATGTTGTGAGGAAGTGTGTCTTGTGCAGAGCCTTATGAATAATGCAAAATTAGTATTCAAAAGTGTAAAGTTTAGAATGAGGAGAGAAGGGTAAGAACTGGAAGGGAACAGGAGTTTAAGATTCTGATGTAGACTTAGCTAGGGCTTGGTGTGATCATATTTCTGTTTTGAAGAGAATCATGGCAGCAAGTGAGATGTGGGATAGAAGAGACTAGAGACAGGGGGATGAGATGGGGGCTTTCTCTATTTTCAAATCAATTCATTTTAGTGAATTCCATAGAGTACCCCTTCCAGTGGGAGTCCAGATTTGCATGCAGTATGCTGCCATAGTACATGAAAGATTAATATATAAGACCTATCTTCAAAAGTGAACACTTTTTTTTTTCTTGTATCTCTTTCCCAATTAGAACTCTTAGAACAGAAAATTGGGGCAATTTCATTTCAGACTATAGACTAATTATTTTCTAGATGTGCTTGAGGAGATGAAACATCAAGTTGCAAGTGAACATCCCTGACACTAAAGTATAGAAAACCTGGAGAGAAAGGCTAGCACAATAGCCGGAACTAAGAAGAAAAACGCAATTGGGGGACATGTGTGCAACAAGTTAAAACTTTCAAAATCAACAAGATTAAAATTAATAAATAAATAAATTTATTTATTTATTTATTTTTGAGACAGAGTCTCACTCTGTCACCAGGGTGGAGTGAAGTGGCCTGATCTCGGCTCATTACAATCTTTGCCTTCCAGTTTAAGTGATTCTCCTGCCTCAGCCTCCCAAGTAGCTGGGACTACAGGTGCGTGCCGCCATGCCCAGCTAATTTTCGTATTTTTAGTAGAGATGGGGTTTCACCATGTTGGCCAGGATGTTCTCGAACTTCTGACTTTGTGATCAGCCTGTCTCGGCCTCCCAAAGTGTTGGGATTACAGGTGTGAGCCACGGCACCCAGCCTAAAATTTATTTTTTACTATGTAGCTAAACATTAGATGATGTGTATGTTAGGTACCTAAGTTGTCTACATTTTCTTGGCAAAGATGCTGGCTTTTAAGATAGAAAGATCCAAATAGACTCAGAATATAAAGAATGCTACAGTTGATTTTTCTAAAGCTAGAAAGAGTACCATGGTCCAGCTTTACAAATTAATGAAGACCATAAGTGTGATAGAGAGGGTGGCATTTCACAGGCATTAATGGGGTGAGGACCTCCTAGATTTTTCTCTGCTGAAAATTCTCTCTAGGATTGATTGATTGATAATATGATCTTCCCAATGTTCCCAATATTTTAGGTGAAACACCCACACTTAAGCAAAGGACATTTCTACTGCTTAGAATAAAACAGTTTCAGGGTGAATCTGTTTTTCAATATATGTGCCTTATGACCATGAACATCATATTGAAGCTTTTGAAACCATTTTAGTTTTATATGATTTATTTTCTTTTAAATGATGTAGTGCCTCTTTCTGCACAATAGAAGTTACTGATACATTTTCAGTATTTTAATTCTTAATCTGAGCAAAAATAAAGTCTATGCTTTGAGTCTGGTATGGACAAAGATACACAAACTTTACTACCAAGAAATTTTAATTCTCATGTAAATGCCCTAGAAAAATATTCACCTTTAATAGCATGTGTGCATCAGTGAATAACCGAAAAGATAAAAAATATTGCATCATATGAATAATAAATATTAAATAAATACATTATCACATAGTCATACAATACAATTCTAAAGTTAATGAGATCTATGTGTATCACATATATATACATCTCAAAAACAAAACTTCTAGTGAAAAAAAGCTAATTATGAAATGTTACATAGAGAATGAAGTCAACTACAAGTACATAAAAGGCAGCACGTGCATGTGATGTCGAAGATGTCTACCTAAAAAATCATGAATTGTGAGGACACACACATCCATCTGCTTGAGGATAACGATTATCTCTTGCAAGGGAAAGACAAAATTAGGATACAAAGAAAGAATATTAAGCCTTTAATTTTTAAAACAAAATGACCTAAATAACTGTTACAACATGATGAAATATATTAAATTCCTATGGTG
This sequence comes from Cacajao melanocephalus, assembly GCA_963573385.1. Taxonomy (NCBI): domain Eukaryota; kingdom Metazoa; phylum Chordata; class Mammalia; order Primates; family Pitheciidae; genus Cacajao; species Cacajao melanocephalus. The sequence continues at coordinate 64,230 of CAUYLG010026057.1, read as the reverse complement.
GGAATGTCTCAGTATTTTCTTATATGTTTTCCTATGCTTTAAGTATTTTCCAATTGCATGGATGAATCCACACTAATGAATCACTAACAGCATTTCGACTGATGAACCGTAAGTTGTAGTTATTAAATTTTGATATATTCAAAATGGCCAAATTGAATCCTCTGTTATAATAACCACCAGAGTAATCAATATTTTAGCACAGTTGGTCCATCACTTACACGGTAGTTGTTTCCGTGTTTACTGATTCTTTGCACTTTATGGAAGGCCAGTGGATATCCTAAAAGTAACTATCCTCAGATATCCCCAGAGTAAACAAATACATATACATGAAAAAAAAAATAGTAACAGGCATTTTCAGCTTTAGCGTTACAAATTTTAACATTCTAAAGTGATTCCTTAGAAATTCAGAGTATAAAACAGGTGATTAAACAGGCAGGCAAAACATTTGTAATTAGCTAATATTTAAAAATCCACAAAACTCAGATAATTCCATCCCATTTTCACTGATTTTTTTTTGTTTTTGATGGTTTATTTTGGCCTAAGAAGCAAAATCTAGCCTGCCTCAAATCATTCAGCTTCTTATTCTTTACAAGGAATAACGACTCCAAAACATGTTGATGCATGATAATCAAATAATCACTTTTTCTAACCCTGCAATTAATCTACTTTCTGATGGGATTAAGTGGTGTTTAAGTTGATAGCCACAAGAATACTGCACAGTTTTACCTCTGCTAAAAAATAAGCTCACTAGCAGAGAGGTGGACCCAGGTGAGAGAGATTCGCATACCTAAATAATTGCTTTGTGTAGGAGTTAATAAGATGCAAACACCTATTGATTTACTGATAATTAGACATTAGTAACTATTCCTTCTGTAAGTAAGCATTGAGAACAGCCAAAGTCACTTAGGAAGTCTATCATCTATACTTTGTCAGAGTCGTATCAGACGTAATGTTACAAATTATATCATGTTCTGAGACAGAGAAAGTCATGCTTGAAAGAGCAGGCTTTCTGGGTCCCTCCCCTTTTATTATCAGTGTAAACACTTGTGTATGCATGGTTTTTAAAATTAAAATGTTCAACTAATAAATTTACTCTGAACTATGGCAGAAGTTAGCAATTAAATTTGTTTCTTAAAAATGAGAATAAAGTCAAGATTATAATCTAGAAAAGAAAAGGCCACATAAAATTCAGAGAAATGAAAGTCTATAGCCAGGAATTGTAATTGCTAACAGGAATAAATCAAGTAGTCTAGTTATCGAGCCTGATAGCATGTAAAATCACCAGAGTTTATATACATGTACCTGTAAGAGTTACATGTATATAAGAGTTTATATACAACTACACATAAGCAGCAGCTTTTGTATATATATTTTTTAATGTAATAGAGGCAGAATAATCCTAGGGCTTCTGGAGGTTAAAGCAGGAGGATTCCTTGAGGCCAGGAGTTCAAGACTAGCCTGGGCAATCTAGTGAGATCTGTGTCTACAAAAAGCAAAAAATTAAATTAAATAAAAAACTAATAATTAGCCAGGCCTAGTGGCAAGTACCTCTAGCTTTAGTCCCAGCTATTCAGGAGGTTGAGTCGGGAGGATTGCTTAAGCCCATGGGTCTGAGGTTGCAGTCAGTTAAGACGGCACTACTGCACTCCAGCCTGGGCAACAGAGCAAGAATCTGCAACTAAAAAAAATTCAAAAGTAATATGAATGCAGATATATACCCATGGGCATATATATTTACACAGACAAAAATCAACAAAAGATATTGTGGTTTTCCAATTGTGATTCCAATAAAAAATCAGCTCATTTAAGAAATTGAATAAAGTTGAAGTCAAATATTTCAAAAACAGCTATAAAAAGGTCTTCACATAAACATAAATTAAAAATATCAAAATAGCAACATATATTTAATTTTATTAAACTGAGAATGTCTGAAAAAGTAAAAAAAGTCACCTTATTTGAACTATTCTTATGGGTAGCCAATAGAAAAAAATGTTTTCATGGTGTTAATAAAGAATCAGGGTGGGATTTCCCTTGTGCTTATATTCATATGGAAAAATAAATGAATATACTTTGGAAAAGAGGTAAGAAGAATCTGAAGTTGATTGGCTGCACTTTGATTAATAAACACACGCTAACCCACACAAATATTTTCATTTTACATCAATTAATTTTATGGGCCTAGAAACATGTCATGTTACTTTATAGATTATGCAATTACTAGTATTGGATTGATAATATTCACCCATAAATACCAGTACAACTAATTAAACTGAGTAGGCAAGGAGTACAAAGATTAATATCTATTGCTTATTTATATATGCAGAGTAATAAAATATGTATTGAAAAATACAGTACTGATTTATAACAGCTAGAGTTTTGTTAAGCACTCTAAGATACAGATACTGTTTTACTTTGCAATCAGAAACTTTTTTCATTTCTTATCATTTTGCTCTTCACATTAATTTGTGTCTGAGGTTTAAATATTTTTTTAAACGTTACTTATGTAGGCACTAAAATCAAATTAATATCTCATGGAGGAACTTTGTTTTAAGTAAAAATGTTTATATAAATGGAATAGTTACAAAGTTAACAAAATTAGCATCGTGAGGGATGATTGAAACTGAAACAATTCAGCTAAGATTTATAGAGAAAAAATAAATTTTATTTCCAACTTCTTATAACAAATGCTCCTTCTAGATTAAGGTGCTGCTTGCCCTGGCTCCTGTTTGAAAACACATCATAGTGTTTACTATTGCAAGGTTGCTGTTCAGATGGATAGAAGCAAGGAAAATATAAAAATATTTTCAAAATGCCAAATGTGACTAAAATTGTAAGAATCTTGGCAAAATGTCAACACAAATACAATCATTAATATTTTTTAAGAAGCATCTCATTCATTTTATGTAGGATTTCTTTTCTCTTTTGTTTTCAGACAAAGAAGTCAGTGTGCGCTCTCTGAGAATGATAGCTAACCCAAATTACTAAACTAGTTCTAATACCAGTTCCAAGTTATCAAGGGACTTCAAACAGATTACAAAGCTTTTTTGAGCTTTTCTCTCATCATTGATCAAGAAATGACTAGCAGGGTTTTTTTTGTTGTTGTTCAAAAACTCCCTTATTTTAAGTCTATAGAAATGTTATATAAGTGTGTGGATGGGATACTCCTTACAGTGTAATCTCAGAAAGAGTATCATGGTAATTGCTTAGAAGTCAGAACACATCCAAATACACCATCATGTTTTCTGTTTCAATAAATATATGATTCCACAACTCCTATACATTATGTTTATATCCAAAGTGCTATAGTTTCAAAAAATAAAAGTGACTATTCATTAAAATGATTATCATATGTGCATTACCAACGATGATTTGATAGAGTCAATTACCCTTATCTTTCATCTCTTTGTAAAAAAAACAAAACTGCTTAATTGAAAAAGGTTTCACATAGAGCATTTAAAATAGTGCATATGATAATATTCTGAAAATAAAAAACACAATAAAAATCCAAGTTACAATGGTGAAATCACAATGTTTCTTAGTCAATGCTCCCAAGGAATAATGATTAGGATTAATCCATCAGTATCACCAAATTGTATATGATGTCAAAACGTGAGGTTGTGCCTACATCTATTTATGACTATTCAGATGCTTGGAGGGATTCAGCATGGTACTGATTTTTTTAAGTAATCTGGATATGTTGGCAATTGGGCAATCTCAGTCTATGCTGAGCCCGTACTTTATCCCTTAATGTGATTCAGATGTTTCCAAGTGTTAATACACTCACTGAATTACACTCACATAGTTAATGAAAATATTATGATCCCATAAATATAGCAAGTCAAACTAGCACCTTCTTCTAGCCCATGTTTCCAAATCCAGAGTGGTGAAGCACTACTAGTTGTTCTGACATGTGCACAAATGGTTCTGGCACGAACCGATCCATGGCCTAGCATGCAGCATTTGGTTTCATGGCCCCCAGTCTGAATAGATTTCTTGATTCGAATCACTAGAGATAGCATGAAAAGTCCCTTTGTTGAGATCTAGTTTTTCTTGGCTTTCAGTAGCACAGCATGAGAGGGATAAAACTTGGCACTTAGTATCTAAGCTGTCACTTGGAAATTTCAGATTTGGATTCTCTTCTCAGCGTTTAGACTTCTTAATTCAAACCATACTGTACTCCCTGAGCAGGAGTGCCTTATCTTCCTGAAGGGAAAGAAAAAGAAACTTTCAAATGTCACCTGGCTCATGACGTCACCCGAATATCCTTGAAGCTACTAATGGGGGTCTCAATGACAGCGTATGGCTATCTTTGAAATGCCAATGAATCCTATTAATGTTCTAGAACTAGACGTTTTACTGATCTCTTTTATTTAAAATGAATCAAAATCAATCACTAAAGTATTTTAGGCATGTTGACCTCTTTCTGACCACTAAATTTCCACAATGTGATACACTAGTTCTTTATTAGAAAATCATTAGAAGTCATCAGAACATGTTTTTTTGCCCTCTGCACTAAATATATGTAATCTTAACATATTTGCTAGCAACTTTTATCTATAAATTATTATATTAAGGCAACAACAACATCAAACAGTAGGAAAAAAAACCCTTCATAGTTTTAGTCAAGAAAATGTTTCTATTTCTACGTATTTCTTCCCTAAAAGACGTTTTCTCTTACAGCATCACAATTTCACAATGGCATACAAGTATATTCTCCTATGCGTTTCATTTTGCCTTATGCTAATTAACACATAAGATGCCTACATAAAAAAATACAAATCATAATTGTACAGCTTGAAGCATTTTCTTAAAGTAAACATGCCTATGAAGCCAGCACTCAAATCAAAAATGAGAACGTTGCTGCATTCTAGAAGTCTCTGCTAAGCCCTTATCTTCACTTCTAACATCATGGATTCGCTTTAACTCTTTTTGTACTTGACAAGGTATGCAGTTTTGTAACTGGCTTCTTCAGCTCACACTATTCGGTGATATTTGTGAATATTTATCAGGTTTTATTTTTAGTAGTTTTTACATATATACAGAATAATTGAAGAAATAGTACATAAGGTTTCATAAACTCACCCCTCGTGTTTTCCCCATTACTAACTTGTTGCATTAGTATCGTACATTTGTTATAATTAATGAACTAATATGGATGCATTTTTATTAACTAAAATCCACAGTTTACTTAAGGGTTCACTCTGTTGTATACTTTATAGGTTTTGACAACTGCGTGATGTGCATACACCATTACAATAATGTACAGAATAATTTCACACCCCTAAAAATTCTGGGCTTCACCTATTCATTCTGGGCTTCACATCCCTCAAAATTCTGGACTGCCCTAGCAACCACTGATTTTTTTTTTTTTTTTGCTGTCTATATTTTTACCATTTCTATAATATCTTATAATTAGAATCATATAATATGTAGCCCTTTCAGACTAGCAGCTCTTATTTAGCTATATCAATTTAAGGTTCTTCCTTTTCTTTTTCTGACTCAATAACTCATTTCTTTTTATCACTGAATAGCTTTCCCTTGTACAATTGTGCCACAGCTTGTTATCATTTATCTGGTGAAGGATATATTTGTTTCTTCCAGTGTTTGGTGATAATAAATAAACATTCAAATGTAATTTTTTCTGTGTAGACTGTAGTTTTCATCTCAACTGGGTAAATACCTAGGGATATGATTATTGGGTCATATAGTAAGACTATGTTTAACTTTGTAAGAAACTACCAAACTATCTCTTCCAAAGTGGTTGTACCATTTTCCATTCCCACCAGCGCTGAATGAAGTACCTGTTGCTCTACATCCTTGCCAGTATCGATTATAATTCAATTTTTTGTTAGGTTTTTGTTTTTGTATTTTAGCTATTCTAGTAAATATGTTGCCATTTTTGCAGTTGTTTGAATTTACAATTCCCTAATGACATGATGTTAAGCATATGCGTGCTTGATATCTGTATATCACCACCTACATTTTGGTGAGGTGTCTACTTTGATCATTTGCTCATTAAAAAATATATTTGTTTAACACATAAAAATGCTCAACATCATTAAATATCAGGGAGATGCAAATTAAAACCACAATAAGATACCACCTTACTCCTGCAAGAATGCCCATAATTAAAAAGTTCAAAAATAATAGATGTTGGTGTGGATGTGGTGAAAAGGGAACACTTTTACACTGCTAGTGGGAATGTAAACTAGTACAGTCACTATACAAAACAGTGTGGAGATTTCTTAAAGAAACAAAAGTACAATTACCATTAGATCCAGCAATCCCACTACTGGGTATCTACTGAAAGAAAAATAAGTCATTATAAGAAAAAGACACATGTACACACCTGTTTATAAGAACACAATTTGCAAATGCAAAAATACGGAACTAACCTAAGTATCCATCAACCAACAAGTGGATATAGAAAATGCGGTTTATATACCACACGGAATATTACTAAGCCATACAAAGAAATAAAATAATGGCTTTTGCAGTAATTTGTATGACTCTGGAGGTCGTTATTCTCAATGAAGTAGCACAGGAATGAAAAACCAAATATCGTATTTTCTCATTTACAAGTGGGAGTTAAGGTATAAGGATGCAAAGGCATAAGAATAATAAAACAGACTTTGGGGATTCAAAGGGAAAGGGTGGGAGGAGAGTGAGGGATAAAAGGCCAAATATTGGGTATAGTGTACACTGCTCAGGTGACGGGTTTACCAAAATATCAGAAATCACCACTAAAGAACTAATCTGTATAACCAAAAACTACCTGTACCCCCAAAACTATTGAAACAACAATAAATTTTTAAGGAATGTTTATTGTCTTATTGAGATTTTAATTGCTTTTTAATTTAACATTTAATAAATATTTTCATTGATACATAATAATTGTAAATGTTTCAGGGGTACATGAGATATCTTGATACATGTATACAACATGTAATCATCAAATCAGGTTAATTAGAATATCCATCACTTCAAACATTTATCATTTCTTTGACAATTTTTAGTCTCTATTAATAAACATGGATTATTTCTCAATTAGTTTGGTTCTTTGATTTATTTTATCAGAGTTTTTTAGTTGTCTTTATATACATTTTGTACATATTTTGATAGACTTTTACATAGGAATTTCATTTTGAAGGGTGCTAATGTAAATGGCATTGTGTTTTCAGTATGAAATTCTAGTTTTTTATTTCAGACATTTGAATATATGACAGATTCTTGTGAATTACTTTAGTAGCCTACAACCTTGCTATAGTTACTTACTTGTTCTAAGGATATTTTGTCCATTCAAATAGTTTTTATTAAATATGTTATGAAACCAGTAAACATGAAGTAGAACATTGCCATCAAATTTCCTACCTATAATTATCTTTATATCTTAAAATTCCTATTATTATCATTGTATCATGGGACTATAGGTAGTAAATACTATAGGGTTGTTTATCTGTAAATAGCTTAATTTCACTTACGTATTTAAAGTGTATTTTCTTTGAATATAGAATTATAGTTTGAAACTGTATTTTATTAAAGATTTCACTTTTCCTTTCTGTTTTTCATTATTTCTATTAGAAATTCAGCCGTAATAATTCTAATTCCAGGAAGATGGATAAGATATAATTTTCCCTAATTTCCTGAAATTAGCACAAAAATCCTAGACATTATATGTAAAATAAACATAAGATTCTGAAATCTAAAAAGAGGGGAGCAAGATCGCTAGACACCGAGGAATCCACAGAACAAGGAATAACTTGACATTGAGTTTTCTGGAGTTTCATTTATCTTACATAAGCTTGACTTGGATCAAAATAATTTGACAATATGAAAATGCCAGTGGGTACAGATTTGTTTACATCTCAAAAAGTATGCTTTCTCTAGACAAGTAATGAAATAAAAAATAATTCTAGCAAGACAGAAATGTTCTAGATAATAGCCACTCTACTGCAGCCATACACGACAAAAAAACCTTCACTAATGCCAGCAAAAGCTGAGTGGGGAGCCTAGACGTCTACTCCTGCAGTCTGTATAAAATATTTTCAATACCACCATTGGGGTGAAGACAAAAAAGCCAAGTGGGGAGCCAACACTTTTGCCTCTGCCCCATGGTAATGAGGTCAAACATCTCCTCATCTCCATTGAAGTACCAAGTGGACCACACGGGAGGAAGTGACAAAGCATCCTTAACCATCACAGCTAGGGAGAGATCAATGGAACTGAGAAGAAGCCTTAAATTCTATTCTCAACCAGTGGAAACAAGAAATTTCACCACTCCCAAGTGTCAACAGAGGCCGAGTGAAGAACCTGAATTTCTACCTGTACATAGGAGTAACAGTGTGGTGCCACCTCTTTTTCCTGCCAGAGTAATATCAGAAAAATCCAGCTGTAACCGAAGCCTTAATGTTATCCAAAGTCACACAATATAATATCAAAATGTTTTTATTTTAATTAAAATTTACTTCTCAGATAAAGAACCAGGAAGATCTCAGACTGGAAGCAAAAAGTCCATATTTTTTGACAATGAGATGACAGAGGTGTTAAAACTATCTAACAAAGATTTTAAAGCAACCATCATAAACATGCCGCAATGAGCAGTTATAAACATTCTTAAAACAAATGACAAAATAGAAATTATTGGCAAAGAAGTAGCAGACATAAAAAAGAACCAAATGGAAATTTAGGAACTAATACAACTGATTGAAAAAAAGAAACAAAAAGCTCTGTAACTGTGAACCTGAAGAGAAAAAGATAGAAGTTACTCAATATGAGCAACAGGGAGAAAACACTTTTATAAAATAGAATAAACAGAGTTTCTGGTTCCTGTAAGACTATCACAAAATGTAACCTTAAGACATCAGATATCCAGGAGAAGAGGAGAAATATAGTGGGGGCAAAAAGTACTCAAAGAAATAAAGACTGAAAATATCCCAGATTTGGCAAAAGACATAAACCTACAGAGTTAAGATGCTAAGCAAATCACCAACAGAGTAATCCACCATAAGACCTATCAAGATCATAGTCAAACATCTAAAACCTAAAGGCAAAAAATTACCTTGAAACAAGAAAAAGAACAATGACACTTCACTTGTAAGAGAAGAGTGATTTAAAAAGCATTCGTTTTTCATCAGAAACCTTGCAGGCCAGAGAGAAGTGGCACAGCATTTTTAAAGGGCCAAAAGGACTTTTTGTCAATCTATGATCTTATGTCCTATGAGAATGCCCTTCAGGTATAAAGGGCAAAACATGGCATTCATAAAAGAAGAAAAATCAAGAGAATTTTTCGCTAGCAGACTTTCTCATTAAAATGACTATAAGAAGTTCTCTAAACACAAAGGAAATAATAAAAGACATTTGGAATATCCAGAAAGAAAAGAAAAACAATATAAGCAAAAAACTATGGGTAAATATAATAGACTTTCTTCTTCCTCTTTGTTTTTCTAAATTATGCTTGAGGTTTGATACAAAATATTTAACACTGTCTCACACATTTCTACGTTTTTGTAGAGGAAATAGTGAAAACAATTACACTATAAATTGAGTAAGGTAGTAAACGGATGTAAAGTGAGATACCCATAATTTACCTGAACTGGAAAAATAATGACACCCATAGACTGGATAAGTTGCATATGCATAATACTTAAAGCAACCACCAAAAAAATCTATATGAAGTATTGTAGGTTGAATTGTGTTCCCAGAAAGTATATGTAAAGTCATAATCCTCAGTATGTCAAAATGTGACATTATTTGGAGATACAGTCTTTATAGAAGTATTAAAACGAGATCCTTAGCTAGAGGGAACAGCTACTCCATTTTCCATGATGTGTATTATTATTCATTGTATGGTTGTATCAAAGCAGTACATGTCATATATATATATATATATATATATATATACACACATAAATGTGTATATATATATACACATAAATGTATATATATATATATACACATTTATGTATATTTACTGTGTAACAACAAAAATAAAACATAAAGGTTTCTGCACATAAAAAAAGAAAATAGTATATTTAAGTACATAACAGTAATTTCCTTAAATTATCCAAAGCCAGCAATTAAAAGACTAAACTTGGCAAGGTGGATTAACAAATGTGAATCAACTACATGCTGTTTGCAAGAAACTCATTTCAAACATAATGAGATAGGCACTAATACAATACAGCAGGAGTGGCCACATTAATATATAACAAGGTAAATTTAAGAACAAAAAGTTATCAGACACAAAGATGAGCATTATATAATGCAAAAAAAATGTTCAATCCACTGAGAAAACATCAATCCTAAATGAGCATGTAACAAACAACAGAGATGCAAAATATGCAGAACAGAGTATTAGTTGAATTGGCAATAATGCTTTTCTGGATTTATTTCTGGATTTTCTATTCTGTTTTATTGTCTGCTTTTATGCCAGTACCATGTTGTTTTGGTTATTGCAGCTCTGTAGTATAATTTGAAATCAGGTAATGTAATTCCTTCAATTTTATTCTTTTTGCTTAGGATAGCTTTGGCTATTCTGTGTCTTTTGTAGTTCCAGATAAATTTTAGGATTGGTTTTGCTATTTCTGTGAAGAATTTCATTGGTATTTTAATAGGGATTATATTAAATCTGTAGATTGCTTTGGGTACTATAGACATTTTAACAATATTTATTCTTCCAATTCATGAACATGGAATAATTCTCCATTTTAGTTCCTCTTCAATTTCTTGCATTAATATTTTATAATTTTTATTTCTTTGGTTAATTCCTAGATATTTAATTTTATTTGAAACTGTTATAAATGAGATTATTTTCTTGATTTCTTTTTAAGATTTTTTTTGTTGCTGGCATATAGAAATGCTACTAATTTTTGTATTTTGATTTTGTATCTGTAACTTTACTGAATCAGTTTACCAGTTCTAGTACTTCTTTGATGTAGCCTTTAGTTTTTTCCAATATAAGATGATATCTGCAAATGAAGATCTTCTTTCTTTCCAATTTGGATGCCCTTTACTTTTGTCTTGTCTGATTGCTCTAGCTAGGACTTGCAGTATGTTGAATAACAGTGGTGACAGTGGACATCCTTGTCTTCTTCCAGATCCTAGAAGAAAGACTTTCAGTTTTTCTTCATTCAGTATAATACTAGCTGTGTGTCTCTTGTATGTAATTTTTATTGTGCTAAGCTATATTCCTTCTATATCCAGTTATTTGAGAATTTTTAACATGAAGCAATGTTGAATTTTATCAAATGCTTTTTCAGCATCAATTAAAATGATCATAAAGTTTTTATCATTCATTATGTTGGCATGATACATCACATTAAATGATTTGCATATGTTGAACCATCCTTGCATGCCTGGGATAAATCCTACTTGGTTGTAATGAATCATCTTTTTAATGTGTGGTTGAATTCAGTTTGCTAATATTTTATTAAGAAGTTCATCAGGGATACTGGCCTATAGTTTTCTTTCCTTCTCTTTCTTTCTTTCTTTCTTTCTTTCTTTTTCTTTCTTTCTTTCTTTCTTTCTTTTTTTCTTTCTTTCTTTCTTTCTTGATGTGTCTTTTCTGATTTTGGTATCAGGGTAATGTTGTCTAATAGAATAATTTTGGAAGTATTCCCGTCTTCTCTAATTTTTGGAATAGTTTGAGTAGGTTTGCTGTTATTTATTTAACTGTTTGATATTCAGAGAAACCCTCAGGTCCTGAACTTTTCTTTGCTAGGAGAGCTTTCATTACAGCTTCAATCTTGTTATCTGTCTGTTCAGGTTTTGGGTTTCCTCACAATTCAATTTTGGTAGGTTGAATGTGCCTAGAAATTTATCTGGTTTTTTATTTTCCTAGAGTTTCCAATTTATTGACATACAGTTGCTTGTAGTAGCTTCAAATAATCTCTTCAATTTCTGTGGCAGCAGTTGCGATGTCTCCTTTTTCATCTCTGATTTTATTTATGTGGGTCTTCATTCTTTGTTTCTTAGTTGGGATAAAGGTTTGTCAATTTTTTTTGTCTTTTCAAACAATCAGTTTCTATATTTGCTAATCTTGTGTATAAATTTTTCATGTTTTAATTTTGTTTATTTCTGCTCTAATATTTGTTATTTCCTTCTGCTAATCTTGGGTTTGGTTTGTGCTTGCTTTTCTCGGTCCTTAAGAAGTATCATTACATTGCTTATTTGAAGTTTTTTCACTTTTCTAATGTAGGAAAAAGTTTTATCACTCCTCTTGCTGCTATAAACTTTCTTGTCATTACTTTTTTCTCTGTATCCCACCAGTTTTGGAATGTTGATTTCTGTTTTCATTTGTTTTAAGAATTTTTTCAATTTCCTTTTTAATTTCTTCATTAAGTCACTGGTCATTAAGAAGAAAATTGTTTACTTTCCATGTGGTTACATAGTTTTCAAAATTCTTATTTTTATTGTTTTCCAGTTTTATTCTATTGTGGTCAGAGATGATAATTGATATGATTTTAATTTCTGGGAGGGGGTGGATTTTTTAAGACATGTTTTGTGACCTAACATATGGTCTCTCCTTGAGAATGATCCACCTGCTAAGGAGATGAATATGTGTTCTGTAGCCATTGGCAATAAATTTCTGTAAATATCTATTAGGTCCATTTGTTCTACAGTGCAGGTTAAGTCTAATGGTTTTTTTCTTGATTTTCTATCTGGATGATCTGTCCAATGCTAAAAGCAGGGTATTGAAGTCTCCACCTGTTACTGTATTGGAGTCTACTTTTTATATTGTATAATTACCTTCTTTGTCTCTTAAGTTTTTGTCTTGACATCTATTTGATCTTAAGTACCCCTGCTCTTTTGTAGTTTCCATTTGTATAGAGTATCTTTTTCCATCCCTTTATTATCAGTCTACATGTGTCTCAATAGGTGAAGTGCATTGCTTGTAGTCAACACATTGTTGTTGGGTCTTGTTTCTTTATCCATTCAGCTACTCTATGTCCTTTAATTGCAAAGTTAAGTCCATTCACATACAATAATATTATTGATGGGTAAGAATTCACTTCTGCCATTTTGTCATTTATTTTTTGGTTGTTTCGTGGTTTACTCTTTCTTCTATCCTTTGCCAGGAAAGTACAGTGGAGCTGATAATTCAATCAGGAGCTAAACTAAATTGAGGTCGGGTTGCAGATTTAGCAATGATCTTTCTATCCTATGTCTCTCTGCTTACAGAATTCTAGCTGAGAACCTGCAATATTATTCACAGGGGCCCCTGACACTGTCACTGGCATGTCCTGAATACTAATCATTGTCGCCTCAAAATCTTAATACTGTGAAACATTTATCTTTAAAAGATTTTTTATTGGCTTTTAAAATTTAACCTCTGAAGATTCCAATGCAGAAAAATGTCTTGCAGGAAAATTCTGTCAAAGACTTCAGCTCAGATTTCTCTTCCTTTTTACCCGAATTTCAGCCCTCAAGAATCTAAATTTGTCTCTGTATCCCTATCAGATTCTTTTATGGCGAGATTCTTCTCAGGATGTCTCTAAGAAGAATGAGAGAGTCTAACACTGAAAATGTTCCTAGAGTTTTAAACTCTCTGCCAAGCAAAAACAACCCAAAAGACATTCCAAATGTATAATCATTTTGTTTTTATTTAAATATATACAAGTATGACAATTGTCTACTGTAAAATGTATTGGTTTATACTTTAGAACATTATAATTGTTAAAAACAGCTGACATTAGTATGGTCCTTTGGAATCCTTTCCAATGTTATCTCCACACTGAAAATATAAAGTCAAATATGGACATTTTGCAAATCTGAGTAAGTCTCAACCCTATGGCACTGAATAAAATGACATTGCCTTATTATTAATCTTAGAGTACATTTGACAATGGTTATTCTTCAGATCTCTAGGTAGTCTGAGCCCCTTTTCTAGCTCTTCTCTCCTCCTTCCATTCCCTTCTGTCTTCATTGACATTCTTTTAGTTCCTCATGTTGGAAGCTTCCTACCCCAGCTCAAGGACTTTACCTATCTCTTCCATTCCAACTGCCTCACACATCTGAAACCACACCTAACCATCTGAGAATGTATTTTAGCCTTTTATCACAACTCCATTCAAAGCACAACACATTTTTCCTTATAGCTTTTATCAACGTCATTACTATAGGTTAAGTTAAGCCACTATGGCTAATTTCTTTCTTCCTATGTGCCATAGATTTTGCTGCTCATTGACACCCTAAACTAAGCACAGTACTTTAAATATTAAAATGTAGAAGTCTGGGGGAACATATAAACATTTATTAAGTGACAGCAAGAGAGGAAGACTGAAGAAAATAATACACACATTAGCTTTATTTCTAATGTTGATGGGCCTCATTCAATCAGTTGAAGGTCTGAATAGAACAAAAATGTTGACCCTCTCATGAGTTAAGAGTGAACTGCTCCTGCCTGTCTGCTTTGAGCTGGGATGACAGTCTTTTCTTGCATTCACACTAAAATTGAAACACTGGCTCTTCTCAAGCCTACCAGGTTTCAGACTGGAAGTATACCATTAGCTTCCCTCAATAATTAGTTTACCAACTGCAGGTCCTGGAACTTCTCAGCCTCTGTAATCATGTGAGACAATACCTTATAATAAATCCATGAGTTTGCAACATCTATATCTATATATCTATGTATGTCTCTTATTCTGCTTCCCTGGAGAACTCTAATACAAATCATTTCCTCTTCTTAATAATATCTCATTTGGGACCAGCCTGGTCAAAATGGCAAAATCCAATCCCATCTTTAGAAAAAAGCAAAACGAAACAAAATTAGCCAGGCATGGTGGTGCACCCTTGTAGTCCTAGCTACTTGGGGTGGGAGGGGAGCTGAGGTTGGAGGCTCTCTTGAGCCCAGGAAGTCATGGCTGCAGTCAGCAGTGATTGTGCAACTACCCTTCAGCCTGGGTGACAGAGGGCGACCCTGTATCTAAAATAAAATAAAATAAAATAAAATAAGTATAACTAGCTTTAGTATCTTCAATTATTTCTGATAAAATTCTAAAACATTTACTTCATTCTCTAGTGCTTTTTTCATTATTCATGTAATGTAAATTCCAAATATAATTAAATCTGTGGCAGTAACTTTTAAAATATGTTTGCATATATATTTTCCCTCTTTTTTGTCCCATAATCTGTCTCATCCAAGCAGGGGAAACTATTTTTGTGTGTTTTCTTGCCAAGATGAGGTTTGTAACAAGGAAAAAAGCAGAAATGGCCCATAAGAAAATTCTTGGCCTGGCACAGTGGCTCATGCCTATAATACCAGCGCTTTGAGAGGCTGAGGGGGTGGATTGCCTGAACTGAGGAGTTCAAGATCAGCCTGGGCAACATGGGGAAAGCCTGTCCCCTGTCTCTACTAAAATACAAAAATCAGCTGGGCGTGGTGGCACACATCTGTGGTCCCAGCTACTCAGGAGTCTGAGGCAGAAGAATTATTTGAACCCAGGAGGCGGAGGTTGCAGTGAGCTGACATTGTGCCACTGCACTCCAGCCTCCATCTCCAAAAAAGAAACAGAAAGAGAGAGGAAAGAAGGAAAGAAGGAAAGAAGGAAGGAAGGAAGGAAGGAAGGAAAGAAAGAAAAAAAGAAAGAAAGAAAGAGAAAGAAAGAAGAAAGAAGGAAGGAAGAAGGAAAGAAAGAAAAAGAAGAAAGAAGAAAGGAAGGAAGAAAGAAGGAAAGAAAGAAGAAAAGAAATGAAAGCAAGTTCTCTTTAAGGCATCTAATTTTTTTTTCAAAACCTCAAGGCATTGAGATTATGCTGAATGTCCTGCAAGAATCCAAGAAATACAAACATTTTCAAGACAGGAAAGGAGTTTCCTAATCAAGAAAGTTCTGTTACATTCTGTCCCACTTCCCTGCTTTAGCCCTGGGAGGGAGTAACATTAGGGAAGTATTTACTTAGGTCTAAGCTTGTCAATGATTCTTGGACTCTATTTGGGGCACAGAAACAGTAAAGCGAACAGGCCCCAGGGAACACAGGGACAGGAGGCTTTGTGGTAATTGAGGCAGACAAATAGCCAAGGACCGAAAGTGCCTTTGTGCTGTTTTAGGCCTCTGAGAATTTGCACTATCCTGGGATGCAAAAAAGATTTTAGGGAGAAATGAGATTCTCTTTCATGGCCCCAAGGCAGATTGAGAACTCAAAGTAAAACATCAAACTCCCTCAAGACCAGGAAGTATTGTACAATATGTTGCGTACCTGGACTCATGGATTGGAATTCATATCACTTAGACGTAATATTTACAGAACATTTAATGTAAGCTTTGGAACCATATCTCAGAAACAATCCATCTGCATGAACATTTGTAAAAATAAAATAGCCTACAGAAAACAATAACGTCTCAGAATATCATCCGTAACAATCCTCAAATCTCAGGAATTAACATATTTTTATCACTGCTGGCTATGAATGCAACCTTTATTTTTTGTCCAGATTAGAAAAACAGTATATGTATATACTAATTCACTTCTCTTAACTTTTCTGTATTTTCTTGTTTTCAGAAAGCCAGTTATTTGTGATAGCTGTAGCTAACAAGCGCATTTGTTTACAATCTGTAGCGTGTCTAGGGAAGGTTTAAGGATTTGAATGTTCTCTTTCTCTGACCCAAAGCAGAGCTATTAATTGCAGGGAACACTAGTTTCTGCTTCTAATAAAGAACAAAGGCAAACAAAGATAAAACACATGCAAAGCAATACAAAATAAACAAACCAAAATTCTGGAAGAGCAGAACGAAGTTGGATTATTACAACAACCTATGGCTCTTCAGGTATTTCTCAATAGAAGAATTGTTTTCTCCTTCATCCATTGATTTTCATTCAGGTTATCAGCTATATCATCCAAAAAGCCATTCTACATTGCAGACACCTAAAATATGCTGAATAATAGATGGAATCTTATACAGATGTGGTCATTCAATGAATGTTTATGGTTGCCTGCCTTGTGTTGGTACTGGGGTACTGATCCCATAACAGTGAAAAAAATCAGATAAAAAATCACTTCCTCTAAAAAACTTGTATTCTTGTGGGAGTGTGGGTGGGTGGGATGGGGCAAATAAAACGTAAATAAATGAATAATAACAATAGGAGTCAGAAGTGGTGGCTCACACTTGTAATCCCAGCACTTTGGGAGTCCAAGGTAGATGGATCACTTGAGTCAGGAGTTTGAGACCAGACTGACCAACATGGTAAAACCCCATTTCTACTAAAAACACAAGAAATAGCTGAGTATAGAGGTGCATACCTGTAGTCCTAGCTACTCGGGAGGCTGAGGCGCAAGAATCACTTAAACCCTGGAGGTGGAGGTTGCAGTGAACTGAGATCATGCCCTCTGTAAAAAGGGTTTCTTAGTTTGTTTGCACTGCTGTAACAGAATACCATAGACCAGGTGGTTTATAAGCAACATAAATTTATCTGTTACAGTTTTAGAGGCTGGAAGTCCACAATCAAGGTGCCAGCAGATTCAGTATCTGGTGAGGACCTGCTTCCTAATTTAGAGGAGTATATCTTTTTGCTGCGTTCTCACATTACAGGAGTAGAAAGGAAAACTCCCTTGGGCCTCTTTTATAAAGGCATGAATTACTTCAAAAACAGCCCCTCTCCAAGTACCATCAATTGAAAATTAGGCTTCAATGTGTAAAGTTTAGCGGGGGAACAAAATTCAGTCTATAACATCAGGATTGTTTGTGATTTTAAATCATTGATAACCTCACTAAAAAGTAAAGGTCTGAAGAAGGTTAAGACACAAATGGTGATGATACCTTGGAGAGAAGCATTCCAGGGTGGAGAGAACTACAGGGGAATAGAAATGTCTTCCAGGTGGAAACATACCTGATGTAATACGATAGAAACAAAGAAGCATTGTGGTAAGAGGAGAGTGATCAAATAACATAGCATAGAAGAGTAAGTCAGACAGGTAATGGGGTGGCAATCATCTGGGGACCTCCGAGCCATTTCACCACTGACTTTTACCCGAGGTTAGATGGAAAACTACTGGAAACTTTGAACTAAGAAGTAATGTAATCTGAACTCCACTTTTAAAGGGATCATTACTCCAGCTGTTGTGTTGAGGAAGGACTACTGGGAGCTAAGGGTAGAACACAGGTAGAAGTTCAAGCCAGGGGGAGATGGAAAGCATTTACGACAATACAGAGGATGGCAGCTGGTTGACAGGAGTACAGTATTTGGAGAGGAAAGAACGGGAACTGCTGGTCAGAATCTGCATACGTTCTGAAGGAAGGTGACTATTTTTTTAGCGAAGTTAATAAAAAAGGAGAGATAAACAGAGGAGTTGAGAAAATTTGTCCTGAAGAATAGGCAGGGTAGGGTTGCCAAAACTGGATTTCAGGGCACTGACCCAGGCTAGAGATAAAAATTTTGGAGTAGTGTGTGCTGGAGGTATTTACAACCATCAGGAAGGATGAAATAACCAAGTAAGTGAGGAATGATAAAGAAAGAAAGAAGAATGAGAAATAAGAATGAAAAGCAAAGGCTTTTTCCCAATTAGGCTAAAATCTGAAGCTTGCTGCAGTTATACCTTTACTTGTTTTAATTAGTAACATTTACTGAATTCACTACATGGAGGTACTGTGAAGAAGCTGGAGATATAATAATATGTTTGTTACAGTCCTTCCCTCAAAACATGTTCGGTCTAGTTTTGGAAGGGAATTAAAGTAATGATAACAATCTTAGAGAATTATATGAGGTTTGCTAAAGAGATGAAAATAAATGTGTTTACCTGGTGTACTATTGTAAAAGTTGTTGTGGTATGCCAGCTTTATAAGGGATTTCAGAAATATAAATAATATCATGTGAAGATGCTGATAATGATAACGGGAATGATGATGGTACTTAATTTTTACTTGGTACAAAGGAGAGCATCCATGCTAGTGAGATCAGGTGGAGAAATGAATGAGGAACTTAGATATGTTGAATTTGAAGTATCTGTGGAGCACATGTGAGGGAGGCCAAACAACAAATAGAGGAAAACCCGGAATTCAAGGGGATAATCAGTGCTTGGCTTGTAGATATTCTGTCCCAAGCAGCATATTTGCAGTAAAACAAAAATGGTTCAATGACAGAACCATGGAAAAGACCTACTTTAAAGAATTTTGTAAAGAATTTCAGAAAGGAATAGTCAGAAAAGTGAGAGAGCTTTCATGATGGCCAAGTAATCAAAAAAAAAAAGCGAGATAGCCAACTCATGTCTCCAGTAAGAAGATAAAGGCTGAAATCTATGAACTGAATTTGGCAATAAGGACATTATTGGTAATAACTGCCAAGATAATTTCAATGGAGTAGAGGCAAAAGCAATAATGCAATGAGCTAAAGAGCAAATGGGAAACCAAGAATCAGGGATGTTAGTGGAGCTTGACTTCTAAAAGCCCATCTGAGTACTAAGAGAGGATGATGTCACAGCAGTACAGTAACAGGAGCCATCTCTTGTGACTGCTCTTCAGGTTTGAGAAGCTATGTAAGGCAGAGGAAAGAAGTGATTAGCAAGCCTAAAACAGGACACTTAGAAAAAGTAGGACATCATGAATAATTACTAAAGGTAAGGGAATAATGACCAGAAACTCATCTCAACCTCTGAAAATGAAGACTGCATTTAGAAAGCTTGAAACTTGTGTGTAGTTAGAAATTAAAAGAGCACACACTTACATGATCTTAAATTAATCTAAGTTAATTGAAGACATTTTCTGAGAATAAAGAAGATTAAAAACTGGGAGAAGGCCAGACCTGGTGGCTCATGCCTGTAATTCTAGCACTTTGGGAAGCTGAGGCTGGTGGATCGCTTGTGCCCAGGAGTTCAAGGCCAGCCTTGGAAATATAGTCAAACCCCATCTCTGCAAAAAATTTTAAAAATTACCCAGGTGTGGTGATGTGCTTCTGTCACCCTAACTATTCAGGAGGCTGAAATGGGAGGATTGCTTGAGCCCAGGAAGTAGAGGCTGCACTGAGCTATGATTGCATCATTGTACTCTAGCCTTGGTGACAGCAAAACGCAGTCTCAAAAACCACACCAAAACAACAACAAAAAACAAGATGGGTAGGAAATTAGAGGAGACTGGTGATTCTTGGTGTTGAAAATAAGAAAGAGTAGCCTGTGTTGAAGGAACAGGAGATTGAAAAGGTGCTGAAGCAACTGTGGAGGCTGGAGACCACACATTTAGAATGTTTTCATTTGTTTGTTTTACCCAGGAATTTATATACCTACAAAAAGCAGGATGTTGTGTTGAAAGATCAAAAATGGAGTGTCCTAATGAGATATTTGGGCCCTTGAATTGAGCTACGCTCAGATTCAGCTGGGCTCCTAGACTGGGTCATTGGAGTCAATAAATTTCTGGACACTGTGGTTTGGAGACAGTAAATTAATTTTTGCTTGAATAATTTGAGTTAGGTCCCTGTTCTTACAACTGAAAGTGTCACAACTCATTCTCTAGGGTATGTAGTAAAATATAGATGGCCAAGAAGAGGATGACAAATAAGAAGAAAAAGGAATGAGTACTGTCTACAGAAACTAAGAGGAGGTGAGGTGACAGTAAAGCTGTGATAATGTTGGAATGATAAGTGGCTGTGTCAGGCATGCACATTAGATTCCTGATGCGAAGCAATACTAAGAAATAACGCCCAGCTCTGGACTAGGTTATAGGCACGGAGAAGTTCAGGGGATTGTGAAGGTAGAGTTTTGATTATGTCACTCTCATGTAGGATAGCCTCGTCCAGAATATGACAATATTTAAAATTCAGTTACAAACTCTCAGATATTAATTTAAATCTTGTCTCTAATACTATCCATGTTATTTAATTTATCTGAGATTTAGTTTCCTCATACATAAAATGAAGATAAGTATGATATTCACTTCATAAAGTTCTATAGGAATTAACTGAATCTATCTAAGCATAACATATCATGGCTACATTTTGTCTTATTAACAAATATTTTAAAATACTGACTTAGAGAAGAGAGACTAAGATAACTACATGTTTAATGAATGTGGAATCTATCAAAACAGATTCTTCTTTGATGCCATTACTATTACTATTATTACCAACTTCTTAAAGGATGATATAAACTTTTTTTCAGAAGTTGGTAATACTAGTAATGGTGGTCTCAAAATAATAACAATAAAATTATTTCTGTATCTAGAAACTGGGTATTTAGTTGGTGCTATTCAGAATAGTAGAATATGTCCACTTATTTATTTATCCATTAAGAAATGTTAATTTAGAGTGTACAAAAGTTTCAGGTCCTATTTTTGAACTTCTTAGAGAATTCTACAAAGATGGCAGATAAGCCACACAGGGATGTTGGAGAAAGTAAGAAAATCAGAGAGATAAAGACATATCATTGGAGAAAACTGACATTTTAGATTTTGGAATCGATGGCAAAATAGTCACTGCTGTCGAAGTTATTCCTGGTAAAGTAAAATTCATTCATTCATTCATTCCTTTCTTTCTTTTTCTTTCTTTCTTTCTTTCTTTCTTTCTTTTTTTTTTTTTTTTTTTTTTTGAGATGGAGTTTTGCTCTTGTTGCCCAGGCTGGAGTGCAATGGCACAATCTCGGCTCACTGCAACCCCCTACCTCCTGGGTTCAAGCCATTCTCCTGCCTCAGCCTCCCAAATAGCTGGGATTACAGGCACCCCCACCATGCCCAACTAATTTTTTTTTGTATTTTTTTTTTGGTAGAGATGGGGTTTCTCCATGTTGGTCAGGGTGCTCTTGAACACCTGATCTCAGGTAATCCACCACCTCAGCTTCTCAAAGTGCTGGGATTACAGGCATGAGCCACCTCGCCCAGCCCATTCATTCATTCATAAAACATGTTTTAAACATTTTGATAAAATCAGACTGCACAAAGCACTTGAAATTAAAAAAAAAAAATGAATGGTGTAGGTAGGAAAGCAGGCAACCCATGCATCTAGTACTGTCTGGTATCCGATGCCCTGAGCCTTAACTCTACTCCAGCGTACTTGTTTATGTTCTCCAGCAGAAGGCCCTGGGGTGTGTATGAAGATAGAGCATTAGGTCGTCAGCTGGGTTTATTCCATAACCAGGGCAAAGCCTCACTTCTCCTTAAGGAATGTGGCTGTAGTATACGTAGGTAATAAATTAGTAGTTTAAAAATGCAACATGGTGTTTGTTACTTACTTCTACAAATTTCCAAGAGATTAAATTCTTCTGCTAGTATCTAATTTAGAAACAGTCAAAAGAAAATGGTCGGATCAAATTATTTTGTGGACGTGCTTTTTCTTCCCTCTGTCTCTAGTTACTGGTTTTTGCTGCTGCATATTATGACAATAAGGACAAGAAACTTTAAGAATTAAAAAGCATATGGTGCTTTTTAAAAAATTTGTAGCTGTGAGGCTTTGTTTTATTATAATAATTTCATGGCCTGCCCTTGCTTTTCTTTAATGGTGAGAGAGAGAAAATTATTCTGACAGCCCCAGAAAACTTACAAAATTTGACATATATTCTTTAAAAAATAAATTAAAATAATTAGTATGAAATAGAATAAATAATATACTTAGTTGTTTGATAACAAAATATTATATAAAAGCACTTTTCTAGAGAAGCACCAAGAATCGTTGAGCTTTTTATTTTTGATTTTCTTTATATAAGCTTTGAGGTAAATTTCAAGTCTTTTCTTCTACCTATATGAGAGTGATTCCAAAATTTTTAACTCTAGCTTGTAATTCTCCTACTGTTATTTTATAATTGTAATGACTGCTGGTTATCGAGATCTGGAGGTCAGATGGATGACTCAATAAAAAAACTATAGTATTTTTGAGAGCACAGAGCTGTAACCTTCCAAACTAAAGGTGTTCCTTTTCATGACTTACTTGGTGAATCTACCACCTACCATGTCACTTACACTAGAAACTTGGATGAATGATAAACAGCTTGATATCTCCCTCTCTCTACTTTTCTCCATAAAACTATTCACTAAACTGTGATACTGCCTTCTGCACTCGTTTTTAAGATTGATTATTTCCTCCCCAATAGTGATTGAGAGGAAGTTATAATTTCCTGTCTTCTAGTGTCCTGGAACAACATTTGGAGTTCCTGTACATTGAGTTTCTCTTAAAGAATTTGTCCCACTGCTACTGAAGGTATTTTGTGAAAACAGATTTTACAAAGTTTTCTAGTAACAAAATGTGAATGCTGCCCAGTTGCTACTTTATATTACTTCCAAATTTATATTATTTTCCAAACCAAATTTATATTATTACTTCCCCCAATTAAATTTAAACAAATAATTATTTTTGTAGCTTATCTTGGAGACAAGTTTGGAAGGATGAGAAGGCAGAAATGGAAGGCTAGCCGTGAAGGCATAAAAATATACAGCCAACTAAAGCCTTATCGTAGAAGGGGCATTGTAAGAATTTTATTTCTCACCTCAGAACAGCCATACTAGGAGTCGAAATAAAATGATGGGAGAGTAAGAGTAGTTACATGTATACGGGAAGCAATAAAGTATTTACAAGCCAATAATCATGACTGAGAAATGAATGAGATAATACAAAGTTCAGTTCACATCATCAAGGCTAAAAGCAGTGCAGCAAAAATGAAAACCCCCAGAGAGAGCAGAGCCATTGCCTGGAGAACAAATGGAATTACTCTAAGAACATGTGAGTCGTTGTTTGACCTTGCTGAAATTAGCTAAGCATTGGCAGAAAGAGCAAGCAGGAGAATAGTGGGGAGGGGCTGGTGAAGGTGTGGGTCACAGACAGTCTGTGTTATATTTTTCAGTGTTGTGAACATCTCTTTGATTATTATCTTCCAGACTGCAGAGGCCAGTGATATTGAGAGGGTGGTATGGGAAATGAAGATGAATATATTTCTTTCCACACATATTTCTTTCTTTGTATTCAAAGGAAGAGCAAATTCAAGAGTTACAAAAAGTTAGATTTCATATTGACAGAGGCAGAACATTTATTTAGTTTAATCATGACAGATTTCAAATAAATATATCCTAATTATCTAGCAGCAAATCTGTCTTGTAATGCTGGCAATCATAATGAAAAGACAAAATACAGAAAAAACAAATCAAGTTTTAGCTTTATCAAAATGTGAACTTAGTGTAATATTGCTTTGGTTTAAATCTAATAATTTCACCTCAACTTTCTTCGACTTCTTTATCTACCTCCTCCAATAATAGGTGAGTGATTTAATTTAAATGTCTTCCAAATGTAAATGGAATTCCCCATTTGATTGCAGTAAACATGAAAGGCTTCTTTATACATTTTAATTTCATTTGGAAATAGAGTATCTTCAGAAGCCCCAGGTCTCACCTCCCTACTAGCCTGCTCAGTCACGTTTTCTAGCACAGAGGCCCCCAGCTCCCAGGCCATGGACTGATAGCCACACAGCAGGAGGTGAGTGGCAGGTGAGCAAGTATTTACCACTTGAGTTCTGCCTCCTGTCAGATCAGCAGAGGCATTAGATTCCCATAAGAGCACGAACCCTATTGTGAACTGTATGCATGAGGGATCTAGGTTGTGCTCTCCCAATTAGGATATAGCTAATGCCTGATAACTGAAAAGTGGAACAGTTTCATTCCCAAACCACCAACCCCCGACTCTACCACCTCTGTCTGTGGAAAAATTGTCTTCCATGAAACCAGTTTCTGGTGCCAAAAAGGCTGGGGACACTTGTTCTGGCAGAAGACCTTCCACCTGTATACAGAGAGGACACATCAGTCCCTGTCGTAGGCAATAGAAGAGGTAGATACAGATTTTAATGCTGAAAAAATATATCGACACAAAACAGTAGTTTTGGAGCATGTATGCACAGAAAGCATTCTGCCGGATTCCTTTGTTTTTTTTAACTGTCACCCAAGCTGGAGTACAATGGCCAGATCTCGGCTCACTGCAACCTCAGCCTCATGTGTTCAAATGATTCTCCTGCCTCAGCCTCCCTAGTAGCCGGGATTACAGGCACCTGCCACCATGCCCAGCTAATTTTTGTATTTTTAGTAGAGACTGGGTTTCAGCATGTTGGCCAGCTGGTTACAAACTCTTGACCTCAAGTGATCCGCCTGCCTTAGCTTCCCAAAGTGCTGGGATTACAGGTGTGATCCACTGCACCCGGCCTTATGCAGAATCCTTAAATAAATCTATATATGTATATGAACTCAACTCTGGAGTACATTATAAGCTAAAGTGAAAAAAAACCACATAAAACGTTAAAAAAAAGAAGACAAAGAAAAGGAAAGAAAGCAAATACTAAATTGAGATATGATAGAAATTTGCATCTGACAAAAAGTGTTCAAAATTTGAGAAAGAGAAAAATCAACTTGTTTAAGAGGAGTAGAAAACAGTTAAAGAAATACTGGCCTACAGTTGAACTTTTGAAGATAGAGATCATAGCTGCAACCCAAAGGCCCCCAAATTTTATTGTTTTAAAGGTGTATGCTTTAATAAAAATGATATGTCAAAATTAGAAATGCAAATTGACAAATTAGAAATAATATATTTATTCAGCTATGTAAAAATACCTGGTTGAATAGATCAGAGAGCTAAAAAGCAACTAAGACTTGCAAGAACAAATATTTAAGGATTAGCTAATCCATTTTCTATGAAAATTCTTCCAGAGTATTGAAAGAGAAGAAACTCCTTAAATATCTGTGAGATTAGCATTACCTTGATATCAATATGTCAAAAGGACTGTATGAAAATCCTAAAATGCTAATCAATAGTAAAAAACATTCAGTAATGTTAATAAAACATCAGATGACTAAAAACCCATTGAAACCCATTTGATAAAAGCATTCAATACAATTCAAAATGCATTTATAGTTTTTAAAATTAAAATACAAGGAATTATTTCAGCAAGATAAAGTATCTACCAATAATATGGCAGACATAATATTATTGCTAAAACATTAGAACTATTTGCATTAGAGTCAGAAAAACTGAACACTACACTTGAAGTTCTAGGCAGTGAAGTAAGAAAGAAAAAAAAGTAAGAAATATTAGGATTAAACAGGAAGAAACAGTCTTGCTCATTTTAGTAGAAGGTTGTTAACAATGAAAATCCATGAACATATATGTACAAAATATGATGACTCATAATATAGTAGAGCAATGTTGTTGGTTACAAGATCAATATGTTAAAACAAATTTTAAAAAAAGCAAATCAGAAAATGCAATTTAAGATACGCTCTTTTCAGGATGAGAAAATATATGTAAATCGACTAACAATAAATTCAACAAAAAAAGTGTCTGAAAATATGATAGTTTAATATAAGGAAATCAATGAAAATTATTGTGTTTATAGATGACAATAATCACTATTATAAACATAACACTTTTCCTTTAATTGACATCTAAATTTAATCGCAATTTCAATTAATGGTCCAATGGAGGTTTGTTATTTTAGTTGAGCTGATTCTAATATCCAAGTAGAACAATAAAAGGCTAAGGCTACCAAAGAACATTTAGAAAAATATAGATGCAATGCTTATTCTACCAGTGCATTATAATTTGTAATACTTAAAACAACATGATATTAGTTAGAGAACAAGATAGAGAAATGAAGAGAAGAAACAATATAGAGAATCCAGAGACAGAAACATGCATGTATCAAATATTGGTGTATGAGCAGGTAGCTTAAAAGTGCTAAGAAAAAGATAGATGGATCCTTAAAAGACTTATAGGAAATTGTTTATCCATAAGGTAAAATGACAATTTTTACTTATGTCATTAAAGTAAATGTCAAGTTAATTAAGGCTATAAATCTGAAAAGTGAAATTTCAAAGTTTCTGGAAATAATAGAGGAGACTATTGATTATCTCAAGATAGAGGGAAGGACTTCAAAAATAAAACACGTAAAGCACAAACTATCTAACAAAGGGGTGACATATTGAACTACATTGAAATTGCCAAGCTATTTATAACAAAAAATATTATATCCAACACTCAAAACAAACCATGGACATAGCAAGATTTAAAATGTGTAAACATTCAAAGAATTATGAAACAACACATGTAAAAATTCCTACACATAAAGAATAAAAGTTAAATAAGTAAATTTTAAAAGTAAGGGTCATAAACAGCCAAGACACAGAAATGGGAACCCTGCAGGCCATTAGCTGGATAAATATATAGTAACTTTTTTAACATCAGGGAAAATCATATTAATACAAAACTATACTAAATAAATTAGTAGAAAAAATATTCTAGAAAAAGCAAGTAAAAATAAATGGATATAATATATTAGGTTATTGCAAAAGTAATTGTAATTGCTGTTTTTGGCATGAAAACAAATGGCAAAGACCAAAATTACTTTTGCACCAACCTACTGTAATAGAGACTAACCTTTAATATCTCGTTATATTAGAAAGTCTCACAATCCATCAATTTCAGTGGAAGAATGTATGGGATAAGGAACAAAATTTCTGTATTTGCTAAATCTGGGTAGCAGGTACATAAGTTTTCTCTATGGTTAAGATTTTCTACTATGATATTTTTAAAGTTAAAATGACATTCTATACGATGAGTTTTTTTCAACTGATGAGCCATCATATTGAGGAAATGCTGTAATGTCTTGACTGAATTCACTGTGGCAGCAGAGGAAGAAGGTGTCTAAGGTCTCCTGACTGGAGAGCTCTTCCACTAGAAATTCTGTTCCCTGAACCCCAATTCCTCTCTGGAGAAGCACCAAGATGCTCTTGGAAACCATTCGAAACAACTCCAAGCTTATTGAACACTCTTTAAAAGGGTGAGATAACGTATGCCATTAACATTGTCCAAAATAGTCCCTTATTACTTGATGTTTGGTCAAATTATTTTACCATCTGCCAGTTGATCTACTATTTACACTCTTACTAACAGCACCCTTTCATTGCATAAAAATATTTCTATTACTGAGACAAACAGTGTATAAAAGGGATTTTTAATTAATTAATTAGCTTGTATTTTCAGAAGTCACTGATATTACAAATATGACATGGAAAGCCCAGTCGTTGCCAGCTTTCTCATAACTTTGAATTTGTGACAATGCATTTACCAAGAAAATAATGGTGACAGACTTCTCACTACTTCCATGAAACATTTGGAAATGTTATGCCTACAGTGTTCATATTATCCTGTATTTCTCTTTACTCTTTAGTCCAAATATAAGGTAATTTTTAAAGTGATGAAGGATTATATGCCAAGTTTGTCAGGGCCATCTTGGTTTATTTCTATCAGCCTGGGATATCCTTCAGTGTAATATTTTTTTCTGGAATTACTCTATATTTTAAATACAATATTTTTACTGTGTTATTGTCATCATTATTACACTAATGTAAATCAGGATGGGTTTTGTAGTACTTCCAATTTCTCATAAATTCTCCATTAATAACGTTTGAAACTCAAATCCACTGGAGTTCTCACTAACAGATAATTAAATCGAAAAGACGCTTAGTGATAATACAACTCTGTTTTCTCTATACTTTCCCTGTACAAAGTACTAAAAACTCCTTTTAAGTCACAGTTTGCATTAACACTTGAATAAAAGAACTAGTACTGTCAGAAGCCAGCAGCTAGAAAGAATGAACTCTTCTGGTCTCTTAAAGGAGACCTCTTCCCTTGGCTGGTCACTTGCACCAGCCAGTTATGCCATTGTCCATATTATAGACTGCAGTAGGCACACGTTTGCCTGGTCTCCATCTGGTGATTCAGTGGTAAATATGGACAATTATAGGTTTGGTTTCTCTGAGATCAAAAATGTGGGCTGATCTGTTCAGCTGAGGAACACAGGAAGTTGTCTGAATACTGCTGCTACAGATGTGTGTATGTGTTGTCATTTTTTACATGCATCGTTTATTGCTACTTATTTTATTGTGTGGTAACATATTTTATTATTTTATTTTATTTTATTTATTTTTGAGACAGAGTCTCATTCTATTGCCTAGGCTGGAGTGCAGTGGCGCAATCTCCGCTCCCTGCAACCTCTGCCTCCCAGGTTCAAGTGATTCTCCTGCCTCAACCTCCCAAGTAGCTGGGATTACAGGGGCGCACCACCACGCCCAGCTAATTTTTGTATTTTTTTTTTTACAAGAGGTGGGGTTTCACCCTAGAAACTTTGATAGTAATGCATTTAGAAAAACACAAATATTTGAGAAAAAATCAGGCACCGAGTTTCCACTTCTCTAGAAAGTTGATGACAAATGCGTGTTTTGTATAACCTTTCCCACATTCCATGAGGGTAGTAGTATTACTCATTACCACTTGAAATCTAGAATATTCACATTTTCATCTACTTCAGAAGTTAGTAGTTGTAGGAGCCAGCCTCTAAGAAGTCTCCCAGGGATTTCCGACTGGTATTATCAACTTTGTATGATCCTTTCCATAGAAAGGTTGGTCAGTGTGACTAATAGCAGAAGTCATGGTGTAGCACATTCAACATTAGGTACTGTGGTTTCTATCTTGCGGTCCTGCACATATGTAAGCTCTCTCTCCTCGATCTAAGGAAAAAATAGTTGTTATGAGAGAAACCCACATAGAGAGAGATTAAAGCCTCTGGCCCACAGGCAGGTAGGAACTGAGGCCTTTCTAGAAGTGAGCTTAGAAGCAAAGTTTCCAGCCCTAGGCGTGTCTTGAAATAACTGTAATTTCTGACATCAGCTTGATTGCAACCTTGTGAGAGACTCAGCCAGAACCACCCTGCTAAGGTATTCCTGGGTTTCTAACCTTCAGAAACGGAATAGTTTTTCTTAGATCTGGGGTAATCTGTTATGCAGCAAAAACTGAACTGTTTTATTTAAGTTTGGGGGTAATTTATTATGCAGCAATAGATAACAGATACGTTGTTTAAAGGAGACTAGCACAAATACAGTTATTTAACACATACAGCTATAAAATTGTGTTTGCATACTCTTTTGTGAAGCTTGAGTTTATTTAGATAAAGTAACTGTCCTTCCAAATTGATTTCGTTTTTTTCCAATTCAAGTTTTCCTGTGAATGCACAAGAAAATGAAGTAATATTTGTTAATGTGTTGAATTAATATGAGAAATGTGCGAAAGTTAAATATGCCAAGTTTATGTCACTATCTGAGGTAATTTAAGTAGAAAATCAATTTAAACAAAGTTTTAATTTAAAAATTTTCTGCATGGAATTAATTTTTGAAATATATTTGTTAAAGACAAACATCTAACAGTTTTTTTAATGTTGTTGCAATTTAGTAAATAAATTAACAGTTGGTAAAATTAATTAGTTTTGAGGTAGCAGTACACATACTAAATTCAGTTTAAGGTTCAACAATCAGAAAATATTTTAGTTTGAGAATAACGAAATGTATGAACATTAAGAAATGTATCTATGAAAATTAAGATATCTTTTGAGAATGAATGTACTTAATGATTGAATCTTATGCAGATGTAATGTATAATTGTATCTGGAGAAGCTGTAACATGCTAAAACTTAAAGCTGTAACTGTTCACGTTAAAAATGCTAGATAACCAAGCCACAACATTTTTGTAATAAAGCTGATATCTTGAACGCCAAAATCTAACTCACATTGTGCATACATATGTCCTTATTTTTCTTTGTCCTTAGAATAAAATTGAGAAGACTTTTAGTAATGCAAAATCTGTATTTGATTAAACACTCAAAAGAATAAGTAGAGACAATTCATTTGATAAGTTTTGGCTATTAAAGGTAATTGTTGAATACCTCTGAAAAAAAGTGAAATGAGTAGCTGTATAAATCTTAGGCTGAAATATTTATATAGTTTAATAAAAATTAAACTGGAGAATATCCTCTGTTAAGTAAATTTTTCCCTGAGCTTACTAGATATCTTAATATCTATAAAGTAAACATTTTCTGAATTAAAAATATTATGGTAGACAGGAATAATCAGTTGAAATTTTTAACAGCTGCAAATTGACCATAAAATGCAACTTTGTAGAAAATCACAGGAAATTTTACAAATATATCAAAATAATAATATGTTAAACATATTGGTTAGAAAAAATACCATCAACGTGTAGAATAACTAAGAAGCTAAGATACAGCTAAGAACTGTGCAACATATAGAAATAAGAACTGAAAGTACAGTGCTTGTTTTTTAATATTGAGAGTCAATACAAAGAAGTTTCCAGTTTTTCTTTAAAATACAATATATGTGATTTTTAAAATATTTTTACTACACAAATTCAAATATAAATGCAATTATTTTTTAAGTTTACCAATATAGTAAAACAACTTGTTAACTAACAAATGTTTAAAAACTATTTGATTTTAAATATTTTTAGTGCTCCTTTTTATTTCAAAACTTCTTGCTTTACAAGAAAACAGAAATGATTACCCTAGTTATTTTACATATATTCCACAGTTGAGAATTTAGGCCAAACGTATTGATCAAAGATAAACACCTCCACATTGAATAGTAATTAGTACAAAGTCAATAGTGTCAAAATAAGAATATATATATATAATTTATTATCTATTTCTATAAAATATGATTTAAATTCTATAGCAGAAAGTGTTTAAATCTTTTATAATGATCTAAAATTATTTGTGTATAGAAACTAGCTAAAACTAGATAATTAAAATTAGTTGTGCTATAAATATAGCCAATATATTAAGTTAAAATATAGCCTTGATTTTTCCATTGCCTGGATAGAGGTAAATATTTGTCTTAGATTTCACTCTCTTTATACCAAATCTCTTTACTTCTCAAAAAGAGTCACATACAAATGTAAATATTATTGTTTTTGTATCAGGGATTTGTAAAGGCACAGTGATTTAAGCAATCAATGGGAAGTGTAATATCCTCAAACAATTTGTAACAGAAGTGAGTAAATGCAGAGAAAGACAAAAAAGACCCTTAGAAATCTGAAAAATGATTTTTTTTCCATTCCAGGGAGTAAAGCATGGGCACCTTAGATCATATTTTAAAACATGAATCTTTCCATAGTGAGTTTCTTGGATTATCTGCAAATACAGAAAACCTATAGATAAATGAAATATACAGGCAATTTATAATAAATCCAAAAGGAAAGTCTTACATTTTGTCCATTCATTATTGAAATTTCTTTCTCAACCAACTAAATGTACTATAGCCATTGCCTAGGATTATCCTTTGTTTGCCAATGAATGAACTGTAGCTGAACAGAGCCCACATTTTTCCCCAGTCTCTCCCTCACCACTTTCCCTAACAAATACAAGGTTTTGAAATTATTGATTAAAACTTGAGAAAGGAATAAGAAGTCCAATAGCTTCAACAATGCATCTCAATGTGCCACTATTTTTGAGGTCTTAGAGAAGGCCCATATTAAGGCAGTGTAGATTGTGGCTAATACAAAGTTAATTTGCGCTACATTTCTAATCATGAGAATAAACTACTGCATATAAAATAATTTATTCTTAAAACCTCAACATGCTACAGGGAAATATTAGAAAGAATGTATGAGACAGATCTTTTCTTTTCATCTGGTAAAATTGATTTCAAAGGTATAAGAGAAAGCAAGCTCCTCTCAGAGCTTACTGAGATGGATTTCACCTCTACCTATCTGATCAGATCTTTCTACCTCTTTCCACATCAAATCTGGAGAAGCCAAACATAACTATGTGAGTGGGGAAGCAGGGATACAATAACAAAGAGAGAAATAGTGGGAAATATGACCACAAGAGCCTCTTGCTTTGCAGAATTCTGAGTTAGACTTGAGGAAGTCTATAATCACATGATTTCTAGCCTGTACACTTACAGTGACCAATCATCTCAGTTTTTTCTGGGACTCTTCATTTTAGCACTGGAAGTCCCACATCCTGAGAAGCTCTGCAGTCCTGGTAAACATGGACTATTTGTTTCCCTAGCTATACCGGGAATGTTGTTAAGTGAAATAAATAAGGGAAAACTATGAGAACAAATATTTCAACCACAAAGGTGAGAATGGGGAGGGTTTGTGTAACCAAAAGTGAATTTTTTTAAGTTAAAAATGAAGTCATAAGAACAGTAAATTTATTTTCTGCCTGCACAAGTTCATTCAGTAAACAACTTCTACTTATCTTGT
Organism: Cacajao melanocephalus; assembly: GCA_963573385.1. NCBI lineage: Eukaryota > Metazoa > Chordata > Mammalia > Primates > Pitheciidae > Cacajao > Cacajao melanocephalus. Next base: position 31,233 of record CAUYLG010026057.1, on the reverse strand, counting down.
ACATCTGTTGGCCAACATTCAGTCAATTACCAACCGTGCTGGGAAGCGTGTGAAGAAAGTTTAAAACAAAAGAAATTTTAATTTCACGATGAAGATCCTGCCTATCTCTATATATTCTATATATATTTATAGAAACAATTGTGATACTTTGCTATGTCACCTGCCCTATGTCTTTGCCTAAAGTAACAGAAAGATGTGATGTAAATATTTTAACCGGTGTAATATCGCACGTAATATTTATTCTGCTTAATTTGGTGCCAGAGAAACAAAAACAGGACTCTGATTTAAGGTAAAATAAGCGCAACATTTCCTGGAAAGAGAATGGTCTTTTAAAAGACAAGATTTAGTTAGGAATTACATAATGGGTATCTACATGGACATCAGTGCTTACACGCTTCAATAGTATTTCTGCATTTTTCTACAATTTTAGGACAAATAATCAATAAGATCAATTTTATGTATATATTCTGTTTCATATCCAAAACACATAGCAAGGGAAAAGCTTCTTCTCCCCAAGATCTTCGTACATAACAAAGTAAATTTATAGAAGCTGAGGAAGTGTTACATCAGGTATCAACCAAAATATTAATGATACGAGGATATAGATAAACTTGGAATATGAAAGAAATCATGTGCTTATGTTTTCTATGTCACATAATTTTAAAATTGTGTCAATCAGAAGTAGTTTTTTAACATTTATTTTTTATTTTTAAAGTATTTATTAACAGAGTAAAATAACAAAATAAAGAATATTAAGGCATTGTTGTCTAGATTATTATGAGTACCAAACTATTTCATTAGAATGCAATAATTCACTTTTCAAACTAAGCACTGCTTTTTCCTGCTCTGCTATTTGAATAATTATGACTTTACTCTTTCGGTCTCATTTCTTTAGCACTTCTTGTCATTCACATGGGTGTGTCAGTAATCCTAGTAATTTTTTTAGTGAGGAACAGCATCTTTTACATTAATGGAACCACAACAAAAGAAGCTAATAAATAACACATTTTTTTCTTTTTTCATAATCTAGAAAACAGAGCTGCCAGGAAATACTTGGTGGTGTCTTCCTGCTGTGCAATTTTGAGTCCCTTTTAATAGACTCAGAAATATCAGTGAAGCAGCTCGTGCAGATTGAAACCTATTAAGGCAGGTAATGCTTCATTTTCCATAGGCCTCTTGTTGAGGGAGGTCATTAAAAACAATAGAAGAAACAGTGCTTTCTGTAATGTAGTTAACATATGACATTAAGTGGAAAATATTCATTCCTTTCCTATCCAAAGCATAGCGATCGTCACAAACAATAACATACTATATACTAAACATCATTAAGGACACTTGCTTAAAGCTCTCCATTAACAATCTCCTTTTGGTGGAACAACTTTGAGGGGAACCTAAGTTTACCCCAGACCCCAGAGGCTACAGGGTTTGTCTGGAAATATCATGAAGTCTGGATCCCTTGTGAGAATTTTCAGCACTTCGGCCTCCAGACTCAGCTGGAAATACTATGAGCAAGGTCTTTCATGTGGTATTTCAACATTTCTCACTTCAGCCTCTGAAAGAAATGGAAACAAACCTTGTCAATGTTTATTCTAACCCTAGAAGGAAGGTTGGATTTCAAGACTGTTCTTCCAGGAGAGTGAAAGGTCGATCTGAGAGTGAAGAAATAACAAAAGCTATTCTCATCCTCCTTCAGTTCTTCACTAGGACCTTCTCGTTCCTAATGGGGATCTGTGGTGTTGGCAACATGGCATTCATGCAGGTAATTACCTTTCTGTGCTGATTTTCTTCCCATTTACACATATACCTGCTTGCTATTTAACAGTAGACTTCAGGAGACATAGAATAGTACTAACAGTAGCTATTGCTTATTAGCAGATCATATCCATCTGTAAAGTGTTGTATTCAGGCGGATTTTCAAAATCACATTGTCATTGCAAGTACAGAAATGCAACTAAATGTTATTATGCACTGAGACATCACGATAAGAGCTGGCTCTCATTCTTATTTTCAAGTTAGATCTTTAACTTCTTAACTTCACATACACTTAAATTTTAAAGTACTTTCATCTGCATTATCTTGTATGATTCAAGAGAAAAAACAGTATTCGTAATCATAAGTGTTTTGGTTACTGGGTTACAATTTTACAAATGAGAGCCATATTGCTTGACATGATCAAATGACTTGCCTAAAAAAAAGTAGTTTACTGAGCCTAAGAATCATGGCTGGAAATAAGGTCATATGACTATGTAAATAGCCTATTCTTTCAATAAAATACTTTCTGATATTCTATCAGAGTCAAAAACAATGTGTTGTATTATTTACATAGATTTAATAGTACAGACAATTTGCTTCAAATACTTTCTGCAGAGATGGAGTAGTAGGACACACACATATATATGATGACAAACAATACAAGTCAATGGTAAATTAATGAACAAATAATAGTCATGATTATTATCAAAAGGAAGAAACCTCATGCCGTGGGGTGGTAAGATAAAGCTTTGCAGAGGTCCTTATTTTGAGGCAGTTCCTATCTTGCAATATAAACTATTTTACACTTGCTGCAGGACATAGGGAAATGTGGCAAAAGTAGTAATAGACTATCAAACATTTTGACCACTTACTGTGTAGCAAGGATTTTCCCATTGTGTCATGCAAATCCTGACAATAATTCTGTGGTACAAGAACAATGTTACCCTTATTTTACAATGAATGTTCACTGGGGAAGTTACTACCCAACAAAGTCTTTTTTTTTTTATTTTACTTTAGGTGTATACTATAGCGAGCATTTCTCCCCTTGTTATCCCTCCCCTACCCCCGCCAACTGCCCCCAGTGTGTGATGCTCCTCTCCCTGAGTCCACATGTTCTCAACACCCACCTATGAGTGAGAACACGTGGTGTTTGGTTTTCTGTTCTTATGTCAGTTTGCTGAGAATGATGGCTTCCAGATTCATCCAAGTCCCTGCAAAGGACATGAACTTACCGTTTTTTATGCTGCATAGTATTCCATGGTGCATATGTACCGCATTTTCTTTGTCCAGTCTATCATTGATGGGCATTTAGGTTGGTTCTAGGTCTTTGCTATTGTACACAGGACTGCAATGAACATACACAGTCTTTAAGCAGAGGGTAGTAACCTACTCAACAAACAGCTAGAAAGTGGAGCCTCAGTACTGAAATTGAGCCTTAACTGACTCTGTGGCGGGAACTTTAGTTACAACATATATTATCAGGTGTGAAGAAAACAAAATAGAGGGATTGTGAATTTGTCTAGGTCAATGAGACTGAGAGACCTATCCAATGAGTCCATAGTGCTCAACTGAAAATGGATCTTCATAAACATCAATAAGCATGGTACGCTTCAAAGCTACTAGGATGAAACAGAGACTGTATGGGGAAAAATAGACTTTTGATTATAAAGTCAAGACTATTTATTATTCTTGTGAAACAATTTAATCTGGATCCATCTGCTATTATAACTATTAATGATTGAAAACATCTTTACATTTTATATATAAACCTTAACTGTTTTTAACATTTCTGTCAATGAACCAAATAATAATCTTCAGTCAATTACTTTTTACAATATGTATTGTTTGCCGGTAAGGAGAAAATAAAAATTCTTTTTCTTAATTTGTCTTCACAATTCTGCATGCGATCTCAGAGAAAAATTGCTGTTTCAATATGGAAGAAAAATTTCAGAATTGGGAGATCTCTCGTTCTGGCCTGGCTTATTTCTTATATTACTTTGGCTATATTTTTTAAATGAGTTCCCTCATTTGTACAATAGAAGTAGTATTAGGACATGCTTCATGAGACATGAGATAAGGGAGAATAAATTTCTTCATTTTTACCTGAAAGGAATATTATAAAGTAAGTCATAATATTCACAATTCTTTTCTGATTGAGATACCATCTGCCAAAAAAAAAAAAAAGAAAAAAGAAAGAAAGAAAACTATGCAAGAAGACTTACGATGGGAAAGCCAAGCGAGAGTGTGAGCCGATGTGGCAGCACTGATGCTGAGGCCATTCATACCATTTACTGTTCAGTCTCTGTCCAGACTTCTAGAATAAGCATCACATTTCACAGCTTCAGTCAATGCGATTTGGCACCATAAAAAAAAATCGAATGTTTGACTGACAGAGTCCTTTGCTTTTGAATTAGCTTCAACTGTTTTAGAAGTGTGCAGACACACCTATATGATCAAAACATCATTTGCCACAGGAATTAAAAGCAGAATATATGTAGATATCAAAACAAATTAATTCTTTCTTTCTTTCTTTTTTTTTTTTTTTTCTGAGACAGAGTCTTGCTCTGTTGCCTAGCCCGGAGTGCAGTGGCACGATCTCAGCTCACTATAACCTCCGCCTCCCAGGTTCAAGCAATTCTCCTGCCTCAGCCTCAGCCTGTAGCTGGGATTACAGGAATCTGCCACCATGCCTGGCTAATTTTTTGTATTTTTAGTACAGACAGGGTTTCACCATGTTGGCCAGACTGGTTTCGAAGACCCGACCTCAGATGATCTGCCTGCTTCGGCCTCCCAAAGTACTGGGATTACAGGTGTAAGCCGCCACGCCAGGCCCACAAATTTAGTACCTGGTTTCTCTTGAACCCACATTTGAATGCTTTTCCATTCAAGTGTTTAATTTTTACACTGTACTTGGAGTTGTTGACTAGCAAGCAGGGCCCAAAACTGGGGCTTAGCTTGTGATATGGTTTGGTTCTGTGTCCCCACCCAAATATTATTCAAATTGCAATCCCCAGTGTTGGAGGAGGGACCTGGTGGTAGGTGATTCAATCACCAGGGTGGACTTCCCCCTTGCTGTTCTCGTGATAGTGAGTGAGTTCCCATGAGATCTGGATGTTTGGAAGCAGGTAGCTCTTCCCTCTTTGCCCTCTTTCTCCTGCTCTTACCATGTGAGATGTTCCTGCTTCCCCTTCCACCATAATTGTAAGTTTCCCAAGGCTTCCCCAGCCATGCTTCCTGTAAAGCCTGCAGAACTGTGAGTCAACAAAACCTCTTTTCTTTATGAATTACCCAGTCTCAGGTAGTTCTTTATAGCAATCCAAGAACAGACTAATACAACTCAGGAGGGTTCTCATCTTTGCCCAAGAAAGAATTCAAGGGCAAGCTGGTGGTGTCAGTAACTTTTATTGAAGCAGCTGTGTACAGTACCGGCTGAGGTCCTGCTCCTTGCAAAGATGGGTTACCCCATGGGCAGTGTGCCCAAAGTAGCAGCTCAGAGGCAGGTCTGCACTTGTTTTTATATCCACTTTTAATTGTATGTCAAGGAGGGGACAGATGATGCAGATATTTCTTACAAAGAAGGTAGTAAGTTCCAGGTTGTTGGGCCATTGCCATGGAAAGGGGCAATAACTTCTTGGTATTGCTGTCACAATGGCAATTTGACAGTGGTGGCCATGTCTTATGAAGAGTGGCTTCTGCCCTGTCCTTGTTTCAGCTAGTCATCAATGTGGTCAGATATCTGAGTCCTGATTTCAGAGTTGACTCCCCCCTGCTACCTTAAAGTCATTTGGTTTTTAAGAAAGAAAGGGAAAGAATGGGAAAGGAAAGCACTTGGTATTAAGCCATTTTGAAAACTTTCTGTATCTTTGGACGGAAAGTTACATGTGCAGGACAAGTAATTCCTAAGAAATTATTCTAAGGCCTTTCATAGTGTTATGAATCTCAGACTTCAATAATTGAACTTTGCAATTTTATAGTTTAGGGGCTTCAGCATCCGTTTCTTTTTCTAACAATTGATAATTAGGCAAAAAAGATAATTCGGATATTTTGTGGAAAATACTTCAAGATATTTGATTTTCAAAACAAGGAGTTAATGCCATAAGAACTTACAAAGTACTGTAGGCCATTCAACTAATGAGAAGCAATCAATGATTTCTTCAAGTAGCATTGTGTCTCCTCTCCTTAATTAAAAGGGTTAAACTTGGCAGCAAATATTTTGAACTTAGGAAGATATCACTGTCTTCTTTGTATCCTAAATTAATGGGAGTAGAAAAAATAAATAAATATAAGAAAATTTTTCAGATGAAAGCAATGCAAATAAATAGAACATTTGGATTATCATCGACTAACCTTTCCTGTCTCTTTCATGTGTTGCTCTGGGAATGTATTAATATTTAAATCCCTTTTACATTATAAATATTGCTTATGGCACAAATCATGCAAATTTATCCCCCTTTCATTACTTCAGAGCTTCCTAGGTCAAGAGTTAATATTCAGACAACATCAACCGCTTCAACTAAACTGTATTATATATCTATGTCAGCTCCTATTCAAAAGCATGATGTAGCACCATGATAAATCCCTCCTAGCCTTTGGCAAAGATAGCAATGTAAGGCTTTGTTTTGAAGAGAGGCTTTTATGGTTTAAGTGCACGGTTCCCAGGGAGTTAAGCAAATAATAAGCAACCTCTATGACCAGAGAACTTTAAAAAATAGCAGGAAACAATGTCAACAGTGATAGGACTACAGTGTGTTAAGGCAAATTGCGCTATGGCTACCCATTAGAGAGGATGGGAGAATTTTCCACTCATAATGAACTGTCAAGGTGTCTAGAGAAAAACAACACACTACAGTAAAATTTACGGTAAAATGGAATTCAAAAACACTATCTAAAATTGCTGTTAAAAATTTATGAAACTGTCATGTCAAGAGTCAAATATTCTTTCACGTATATTCCTCATCTCTAGGGTCTCAAAATACGCAAAGTCAAGACAAACACTTAACTTCTTCATTCAACATTTTGAATTTGTTTAAGTCCTTTCTAGATTAGCAGCTCCAAGAGGGCAGAGCAACTTCTCTCTTAAGCAGTACGTACAAGTTGTAACTAAAAGGTTTAAAATAGAATGTATTAACCAGTGAATCGACAGGCTAATTGTAACCCATGTTGTGTCTTTTAGTATCACGATCTTAGATGTTCATACGCTTGTTCCAATGATGCAATTTGTTTTGTGGATTACTCTCGAAAAATTCTTCTAATTTATAAGACAATTCAAGAAGTATAAGCACCTTTTATTCAACGTTAGTATTGCTGAACCTACCACAAATTACCCAACTTGAATTAGGATGATCAAACCTAACACATAATTACTTTGGTTAGAAACTGGCCACTCAATTAAATTATTTCCACATGTATTTTTTCTTCTGTATTACACCCTACACTCTAGGGGCTAATGTTCATGTTGTAATTTTTCAGGTGACACTACTGAAACTGGGAGGATGTTGGGGCAAGATCAAGGCCACACAGCCTGTACGTAGTGACTAGATTTGGGTTCCAGGAACTGGATGCCCCGTGACTCTGATCTCATGTCTATATGCCCTCAAGGGAACCATAACAAAGTACATATAAAAGGACAAAAATTTACCTTTTGTGAAGATAGTAAAAATAATTTATTGAGCTCAACTACTAAAAAGAAGTCCAGGGCAAGAACTGCCTCATTGGAGTAAGTCCCTAGTTACTGACAGTTAAAGATAAGACTCATTAGGAGATGTAAAGCTTGATACCTTTTTGAAGGAAAAAGTTATATAACCTCATATGTGCATTTCTTAATAGTTCTAGGTTGGTCTCACACACAGGTCAGTGCTAGAAATTCTTTTTTCCAATGATGATGATACAATGATATGGCAAGTAAAAATGAAAAAAAAATAGCTTCTTTTTATTAGTTATAAACTAACATACACACGGTTTGTTAGATAACATGAAACAGAAACATTGGCAGAGAATCAATCTTTGCATTTATGTTTGTGGATAAGAAAATACTAGAAATTTGAAGAGCGAAGCTGAATTAAATGTGGTCCAAAATAAGCAATATTTTAATGATCAGAGCTTCTTTGCAAAAGCTTATTAGTGCAGTAATTGAATTTATTGTAAGGAAGATAAACTGGGCTACGTTTGTCATATGAACCTTAGGAGTAGGGGTGCATCCCAAACAGAGGATCTCTATATCTTTAAATATGACTATGTGGCCTGTTAAGTGTTTGTAGCAATTCCTGGTGAGATTCAGAGTTCAAACACAAAATAAGGCAAAAATACTAATAATCACCTTTCTCATTAGCGATTGACACTTATTTGATTGGTCTCATTTTCAATTTCTGTTACAGCATATGGGCCAACAATACATATGGGAGTAACACGTGGTTTAACTTTAAAGCAACTGATCAATAACATCACAATTATTTTCTGAGATACACATTTAACTCATTGCTACATTCAGTTAAAGGATCTTCTTGGAACTATGTAGTTTCAGATTCATGTTTGGTCCAGAATATAGTTTAAATTCAAAATTCTTTAAAGTTTTTACAACAATTCTTTAAATGACTTGAACTTATACTGTAACACTGATGACTTCCCAGACCTAACTGCAATAGTAGGGCCAGCTTAATCTTGTAACACTAAGCTCAAGTTAACATCACATGCAAAACCAGTCTTACAGGTCCCGGATTTTGCTCTTTGACATCAGAAATGCTGCAGAGAGTATACAACTAGACTAGATCCAGAGGTCTCAGAAATAGTGACAGCTGGGAAGCCTTGCTAGATTTCCACCCTCTGTACATGGATCCTTGTTAAGCAAAGAGACCAAGGACCACTTAGCCTTCCTTATCACTTCTCTGAAATGACTCTACCCCACTCCACCTCTAAGACCCTCTACTTATATGCTTAAAGGCACATCCTCCTGGTCACATGACTCTGCAGCTGTGTGGACTTTAGAAGTAATGTTAATAGGCACTTAATAGGCATCTCTAATTTCAAAACAATGTAACTGAAATGTAGGGTTTGAATATTGGTGAAGTTCTTATTTGATGTATAAAAAATATAACTGTTTTACATTAAATATACATGTATTTTGTATTAATACTCTACAGATGTGTTTGTTCTCTTCCATATTGCTTTTAAAAACCAGTGAGTCAGTAAAGCAGAATCTCTCTTACACCTTTGAGTGTTCAAGCCAATTTCTCAAGCTTATTCCTTCCCAATGTTTATCCCAATTTCCTTTCCTTGCATAAAGCTACCAGAACATACCTCTACATAAACCCCTTCTTCATTTAACATTATAATAAGTCACAAAAGTTCAAAACTCCTTGAACTAAATTTGGTTTCAGTGATTGTTATTTCTGGAGACCTAGAGTCCTAGAAATCAAGTGTTGGGTTGCTCAGTAACCATGCACTACGTATTTAGATTTCCTTCAGCCCTTAGAAAAGGCAGGAATACTTCTTAGTACAAAAGTAAACTACATGAGATCCATGAAAGTTAAACTAGTTTAAGGAAGAAAAAGAAGAAAGGAAAAAAGGGAAAGAAAGGGACTCATTAATTTGTTCCTGCAGTAGCTCAATAATTTGTAATTTTAATAAATTTGCAAATTTATTGAAACCTATTTAGATATAATAAATTCCTACATCTAAAGGGAACTACAGGCATACCTCAAAGATTTACAGATTTGGTCTAGAGTACCACAATAAAACAAATAGCTCAGTAGAGCAAATCACATGAATTTTCTGGTTTTCCAGTATATAAAAAAATGTATACTTGTATGATACAGTAATCTATTAAGTGTGTATTAATAGCATTATGTCTAAAACCAATGTGATACTTTAATTAAAAATAATTTATTGCTACAAAATGTTAACAACCATCTAGGCTTCAGCAAGTTGTACTTTTTCTGTTGGTGGGGTATCTTGTTGGTAGGGTATTGATGATTGCTGACTGATAAGGGTGATTATTGCTTAAGGGTGGGGTGGCTATGGCAATTCTGAAAATAAGACAACCAATGAAGTTTGCAACACTAATTGGCTCTTCTTTTCAAGAATAATTTCTCTGTAGCTTGCAATGCTGTTTGTTAGCATTTTACCCACAGTAGAAGTTCTTTCAAGTTCTGCGTGGAAGTTGTACTTGGAGTTAGTCCTCTCAAAGCCTGCCACTGCTTTATCAAGCAGTGCTTTATATTATGCTAATGGCTTATTTCCTTATTACATAAGTTTATGTAATATTTAAAATCTTTTGTTGTCATTTCAACAATGGTCACAGCATCTTCACCAGCAGTGGATTCCATCTCAAAAAAAATTTTTTTTCTTTTGCTCATTAAAAAGAAGCAGCTTCTCCTCTGTTCAGTATTTATGTTGAGATTGCAGCATTTCTGTCACATATTCATTTCTAATTCCAGTTTTCTTGCGATTTCTGCCACATCTGCAATTATTTATTCCACTGAAGTTTTGAACTCCTCAAAGTCATCTGTGATGGCTGGAATCAGCTTCTTCCGACCTCTTGGTAATGTTAATATTTTGACATCTTTTCATTAATCACAAATGTTCTTAATGACATCTATAATTGTAGGTCCTTTACAGAAGACTTTTGGTTCACTTTGCCTAGATCCATCAGAGGAATCACTATCCGTGGCAGCTACAGCCGTATTAAATGTACTTCTTAAATAATAAGACTGGGAAGTCAAAATTAATCCTTGATCTATGTGGTGCAGAATGGATGTTTCCTTAGCAGGCAGGAAAACAACATTAATCTCCTTGTACATCTCCATCAGAGCTCTTGAGTGACTGCCTGGATTGTCAATGAGCTGTTAAAAGAATCTTTTTTTTCTGAGTAGTAGGTCTCAATTGTGGGCTTAAAATATTCAGTAAGCTATGCTGTAAACAGATGTGCTGTCATCCAGGCTTTATCGTTTCATTTATAGAGTACAAGGAGAGTCAACTTAGCATAACTCTTAAGGGTCTTAGGATTTTCAGAATGGTAAATGAGCATTGGCTCCAACTACATTATCCCCTAACAAGAGAGTCATTCTGTCCTTTGATGCTTTAAAGCCAGGAACTGACTCCTCTTCTCTAGCTATGAAAGTCCTAGATGTTATCTTCTTCTAATAGAAGGTTATTTCATCTATTTAATATATTGAAATCTGCTGTTTAATGTAGCCGCTTTCATCAGTTATCTTGGTTCTTCTGGATAATCTGCTGCAGCTTCTCCATTAGCACTTGCTCCTGCTTCTTACAATTTTATGTTATGGAGATGGCTTATTTTCTTAAACTTTGTGAACTGAACCTCTGCTGGCTTGAAACTTTTCTTCTGCAGCTTCCTCACCTCTCTCAGTCTTCATGAAATTGAAGTTAGGGCATTGCTCTGGATTAGGCTTTGGCTTAAGGAAATGCTGTGGCTGATCTGATCTTCTATCCAAACCTCTAGAACTTTCTCCACATCACCAATAAGGCTGTTTCACTTCCATATCATTTGTGGGTTCGTTGGAGTAGGACTTTTAATCTCCCACAAGAACTGTGTTTTGCATTCATAATTTGGCTACCTGGTGCTAATGCCTACCATTCTACTCCTCTCAACTTTAGCCATGGCTTTTCCAGTAAGCTTAGTTATTTCTAGCTTTTGTTTTAAAGTGGGAGATGTGCACTCTTACTTTCACATGGCTATGTAGAGATAACTTTAATGTGTTAATTGGTCTAATTTTAATATTGTGTCTCAGGAAATAGAGAAGCCTGAGGAGAGGGAGAGTGATAGGGGAACAGGTGGTTGATGGAGCAATCAGAATACATAGGGCATTGAGAAATTGACCTTGCTGTCTTATATGGGCACAGCTCATGGCCCCTTTAAATAATTACAATATTAATATCAAAGATCACTGATTACAGATCACCATAACAGATATAATGTAATAAAGAACAACTTTAAAATATTGTGAGAATTATCAAAATATGAGAATACTGTGAGAATTATCAATGTGTGGTGGTTCTGACACACTCTTGGAAAAATGGCTCTGATAGATTTGGTCAACACAGGCTCAAAACAAGCCTTCAATCTGTTAAAAAAAAAAAAAAAAGGTATCTGTGAAGCACAATAAAGCAACACACGATAGATGAGGTATGCCTGTATTAAAGATCATTAAAACCTAGAAATTTAAAAGTACTTAGTTCTTGACGTGGGTGGAAGTTAGTGTGCATGTGTGTGTATGTATAATGAGATGAATAGATTCATACATATGAATATAAAGAGAGACCTACATGTATTATTATACTGTTTATAAGTAAATATTTTGTCATGCTTTTTTTCTTCTCAGAACATCTGAGATGGAATTATTGCTTCAGATTATCTAGTGCAGGGATTGGCAAACTTTTTCTGCAAAGGGCCAAATGGTAATATTTTAGGTTTTGCATTCTGTACAACCTCTGTCTCTACAAATGTGTTCTGATGTTATATCACAAAGTAGTTAGAGGCAATACACAAATTGTATTGGAGCATGACTATGCTCCAATACAATTTCATTTACAAAAGCAGGCAGCAGTCCAGGTTTGACGCACCAGTCCTAGTTCTGCAACTCCTGTTCTTGAAGGTAAATCCACCTTGGATGTTAGCTGGGCTAAGAGATGGATTTAAAATAGAACAGATTTTGCAAAATTTTATTTTTGTATTAGTTGTATGCTGAATAAATAGCAATCCCCAGCAATTGTTTAAAACCCAGGTACATAAATATTCCATGCACATTTATACTGCGCTATCTTCACAGTGGGATAGAAATATGGAGGCATTCCTTCGAGTTCTGTTGTTCTTAAATATGTGTAGTTTTGACAGACCACAGTGTATTTCAGCTTGGGAAAAAAAGTAGGCCACTCTAAAATCATAGTTAATCAATCACTATTCCTGAGTAAATGTTGATTTACTTTAAGATCGTTTCATTTCCATTCGTTATTTTTCTTTTCCTCTGTCTGGAATTTTTTTTTCCACATTCCCTGTTAGCTTGGAAAACTACGCACTCTTCAAAGTTCATGTTAAACACTATTTCTTTGAAGGAGTTGTTTTTGTTTGTTTGTTTTTGCCATATTCCAACAGGAACAGTTTTTCCACCTTAGATCTTACTTAGTACCAGATATCTTTACAGCATTTATCAAATCATGTTGTAATTATTTACTAGCCTTGACAGTAGATTTCAAAGGCAGAATACACTTTCTCCACATTTGTCTTTTTCAAACGTAATTTTTTCAAGCTTGTAAGTGAAAGAATAAAAGAAATGAATTAAGGCTGAATGGCGGGGGGACAATTGCATTGATTGAATGAAGGACTATGCATTTAACAATATTAACATTGTATGATTTTGAGACACCATAGGTGATATTGTTAGTAACTCTCTATGTACAAGATAACATTTTAATGTAAAACTTTTTAATGAAGTTAGATGTAGAATATTGCTTCTAAGTACTTCAAAGAAAACCACTGTAAAATGCTCAATAATCACAAATCTTGTGTTTTTTAGTGCTATTAATTGAAATAATTGGTTGAGAACAAAATATTTTTAAGCACTTTCAGCATTCAAATTTTTTGCCTGGACAGATAGGTTTGTTGGCAAATAAATTCATGTATCAATTAAACATCAGTTTCCTCTGTTCTATTACTCTTAGGCTGACTCAATAAACTTAAATACTTACTCATTTTGTTATATCTTCAAGTGTTTTCTTCCAAGATTATCAGTTAAGTAGAACTAAGATGAAGAAACAATAAATTAGATGATTCTTTAAGGAAATATTTTTAGTACATTGAGTGTAAAATCACAAACTGATAGAAAATTTGTTTATCTTATAGTTTCAAAATAATTTTAGGCAGCTGAGAAACTAAAGTCTGAAAAAAGTACTCAAAGTAATACTATTTGTTTTTATAACTTTATATTTCTTTCTCATCTTTCCTACTTTTCTCCTTAGGCTATTTCCAAAAAGGAAAATATACTGAAGATAACTGAATGCTGTTAGTTATTAAAAACAACAGTCACAATTGCAATAATAAATGGAGAGTAAATGTGAACGTTACCTGGTAAATCTGTCTTTATCCCATTCATTCCCTGGGAAAATAATTCCTAAAACAATATATTTACAGGGTTGTCGTCCATCTTGAAACAATATTATAATAGCTTGTTACCAAAGACATCTTACTTGTTTTCTTGCTATTCAAATTCTAGTGTACCTGAAATGGTTGCATATCAGGAGACCAAAGTGATAGAAACCTTATCAATATAATTTGTCATAAAATTTAGCAATCTCACTCTTGTCCTTCCTTATCTGTATATTGATTACGATTGTAAACATTTAGAGTTTTCACTTATTTTTATTGTTTTTAATTTATCTTCATGCCTTTTAGTCTTGGGAAGTACAATAAAAATGTTTTCTTTTCTCTCCAGGTGATCTTAAAATTCCAGCAGATAGCTGCATTCAAAGAGCACTCGGCTATTAGAATGCTCCTTGGCATAATATCCACACAGGTTGGGAGCAGACTTCTGAATTTCATTCCACTCTCAAAAGATGTTGAGTTAGCACTTCCTGTTGGCTGCCTGCCACTCATTTTTCTCAGTGCCCAGGGCTTGCATTTATGCTGAGCCTACTTTCTATTTTACATTTCAAGCCTTTATCTTTTCTTCCTTCGGTGATTTTTATGGATGAACAAACCAGGTCACCTAAGATAAGCCACTGTCGCTCTCCACTCAAACTTCCCATTTTTCAGGAACTGTCCTAAAATTGAACTTCTGCTGAGAATTTCTGATTAGGACAGGGACACATGATGGTATTTTAGCAGTGTTGTTCTGCATCAAGGAGAGAAGTCACGGGTCTCAGTTTTAGCCACGCTTAACACCTCTTTGACCACGAGGATGTCATTCACTTCTCCGTGTCTTAGCTACTTGGTTAGAAAGCAAGAATAACAATGCCTGTCTTGCTCATCTCTCCAAATCCTAGAAAGACTTAAATAATGTTATATATGTGAACAAACTCATAAACCCTAAAACACAACAAAACAGAACAGAATTTATATTTTGTTTCATCTTTCTGATCAATCAGACATGATCCAATAAACTGGACTCCTTAAAGTCCAATACTATTTTGCAGTTTCAAAGAGGTTCTTTTTTTTAATCCATTTAAAGAATAAACTCAAACATTTCCTGTTTGAAAGAAAATATAGGAAGGCTGAAAGTTAAATTAAACCCTGCTTTTGATTCTAGAAAGAAGAAAATTATTGAATTTTTATCTGTTATCTCTAACTTTATTTTGCATCTTTTATGTTTCTATTTGTATCACTACCAGTGAAGAAATTGTGCTTGCTGTCAGAAAGACTCTGGTATCAAACTCTGTGGTGTCAAAGCTAATGACAGGATCTATTGACAAAGAATATTATGTTTGTGACTGTGTGAGGTAAGAAATATTTCACATAAAATTTACTCCTTAGAAAAGATAATGAAAATAATAAGCTAATTGGTTCATTGATTCAATTCACATAGCAAGTCACCACCTGAAGATATCATGATGAATTCCACCGATATACAAAATTTTGAATGTGTTTACTGTTTTTATACCTTTATTAAGGTGTAAATGACATACAAAGCACTGCACATATCGAAAATGCAATTTGATAAAATGTTTCTTACATACACATCTAAAAAAAGATAGTATACTTAGAAGATATATCTTTATTCCTGTATCCATCCATCTATTCATTTATTCGTATCTTCATTCATTTATTTACTATCTACTGAGCACTTCCCATGGGTCAGGCACTGTTATTACTGCTAGATGGTAAGCAAAACGATGTCCCCACCTTGTTGCAGCCTGCTTTCTAGTAGGAAAAAATGAGACGGTGCTGATAGAAATAGCAGGAGGTAGAAAGGGAATAGCCGCTACTGTATTACATAGGGAAATCAGGAAAGTTCTTACAAATACAAAATCTCAGCAAAGAACCGGAAGAAATGGAATAGTGAGCCATATGACTTTTTGGTATTAGGGCAAACAGCATATGCAAAGGCCCTGAGGCAGGTGTGTGCTTGTAGTTTTTGGAAAACAACATAGGGCCAGTGAAGCTGGAGTGAGAGAGGAGGAGAGAGAGAGTTGGTGCAAGCAAGAGATCATGGGAAGCCAGATCGCAGAAGGTCTTTTTGAGCCTTTGGGAGAACTTTGTCTTTTACTTTGAGAGCAATGAAAAACTGAAAAGTTTTGAGCAGAAAAGTGACACAATGTTACTTGTATTTTCACTCATTACTCAAGGCGCTTAGCTGAGAATAGGAAGACTTAGAGAGGCTGCTGTTGCAGGGATCCAGGTAAGAGTTGATGGGGCCACAAACGACGGTATTTACAACGCTGGAGGTGGTGAGGGTAGTCTCATTGGGGATATATTTAGGCTAGTTTAGTTTTGTTTTCATAATTTAGAATATATTAGTTTCTGTCATCAAATCCATCTATATAAGAGCTTACATATTTTATAGAGTGTGTTTCCTCAGTAGACATGTGTAGGAGATCAGTCAGGGCGGTGGGAAAAATTATAGGAAAGACTTAAACCATCTTAGAAAGCCGGGAGGTTTTGCAAAAGCTTGGGGAAAGGGTTATAGCTGAAGGCAGCCTAATCTCTTACCTTGAGCTAATGGCAGAGGGCACATAACAAGGGAGTGCAAAGGAATTTTTCTAGATAAGTTTGTTTACCTATTTCTCCAGAAACCAACCTTTGATCGTCCTTGCACAGGACTGCTCCCTATTGGAGGGTCGACAGATAATGTTAACTACCCACAAATGGTTTTTGCTCCAGGCTTTTGTCATTAAATCTGTACTAAATAAATGCGAGTGTCTCTGGTTTAAGGGGTGCACTTTCTCATCTGCTGTGCTAAGCATGCGGTGTCCTAGCTGCACTCACAGGCAAAATATCTGTGTTTGCAAACTCCGTTCACCCATCCTCATCCAGAGTCGGCCAGACAGACTCAGCACAAATGGAAAAAAAATAAGTTTAACATTTCTAGACCAATATGGCTTTTAATTTCTGTACAACGACAACTCAAAATGATAAACTGGGACACTTTTTCCAAAGTTGATAGCACAGATGAAGTTTCTAAATATTCAAATTATATGTGTGTGTGCGTGTATGTGTATGAAAACATCAATAGTGTCAGTATGTTATGCATCAAGTCATGTGAACGAAATTGTAGAGACGTCCATCCACTTCATTTTTAAAAAGGGAGGAAAAAAGGTAAAAAATGAAACCAGAAAATTGCAAGGTTCTATTACTATTGTGAGACCTGGCATCATTTTTTTAGATTAGCTTCTGGATAGAAAACGTTCTAGAATAACATTAAAAATAGCTCCAATATCTTTGAAGATAAATTTAATAGAATTTTTTCAACGTGTTTTAGTTTCCAATCTTTATTTTTTTTAATATAAACTTTACCCTAAGGTCTCAAAATTTCTTAAATAAAATCATCATGAAAAAGCTACAACATATTTAGCTCTTCACCACGTATTACGTAGGAAGTCCAGCCAAGCAGCTTGATCTAGCTAAATGCAGTGGACCTCTTGGGCTCAAGGACTCACAGTCTAGATCCTACTCCCTTCTCCTTCCTTTGTAATTTCACTGAATATTATGTGCTGTGGAATTTTATCCCAGTCCTGAAGCAAAACCATTCATAGTTTAGTAATTTGGAAAATAATTATTTTGTTGTCATTCTCTCTCAAGCATGTATGAAATCAAAGTTCATAATGATGCCATTTTGTGTAGTAAATATTAAATGTCTCTCAGGGACGGGACCATCTTGGTGTAATGTATAAAGTATAAAATTATAATGAATTATACCTCCTTCTCTCTTTATATTTTTCTGCTCCCTTATCAGAAACTTAACATTTATAAACCCATTTTTGTCTTCAGGATTTATCTACTTAAGAATTACTTGATGAGCTATATTCTGAAGGGGATTATGGAAGAGTGAGTATTGTTGAAGGAGGTTGATAGGACACATTGCTGTCTCTTGAATGAGTAGGAACTTATTCTGATCAACATGATGAAAAAACATTCCCCACTGATTTGAACATGAGTAAATATGTAGGCCAATTTATCATTAATTTATTAGTGACATAATCATCCCAAGTGTAGTATGTTAGATCTTGACTGAAAGTATTCGCTTTTGATTTTGCCCCTCCAATAACAAGTATATTTTCTTTTCCCCCTTATGCAAAAATACATCAAGAGAAAAAAATAACAATGACATCATGAAAAATCAGAGGCAGCAAATACATTGATCTTATGCATCTCTTTTCAAGAATGTTATCATAAGCATTTTTAGTTTTTTAATGTGTGCATATCATTTTAGATTTCCAATGAAAAACCACAAGAAAACATAATTTCCTTCACAGAGAAACCTGGGATGGGTTTAGCTTTTCTCTTTCAGAGTGTATGTATATGTGCGTGAAACTTTTTTAAGTTTTTTCTTGCTGCCATCCTAATATATTTTTAAAGGAATTTTATCAATCTCTAAAATCAGTTTAGGCCTTAGCAAAATAAATATTAAAATGCAAAATTAGTCTTTTTTCTTTTCCTATTCTTGGTTATCAGGGACTTTGCTTTTCTTTTGTTTTCATATTACAAAAGAGTCACTTGCATTTATTTGTTTGTTTCTATTGTGAATTGCTGTATTTGAAAACATTTGCTTTCTTCCCAAATCTATTTGGTGACAGCTAATTTCATAAAAACACACCCTATCAACCAATCTTAAAGAAATAGGAAAATAGCTGTGAATGTCAAATTGAAGTGTATTGTTTGAAACTATAGTATTGAACTAGAAAATGTGGGTTCACGCCATTGTTTTCTATCTGAACAAAATACGGAGCTATTGTCAGGATGGTTTTGTATACCATACCATGAATATTTTTTTCAGAGTTAGAGCTCCCCACCCTTCTTTACCAGCTAGACATGACCTTCTAGACTGACTCTGTGACTGTGAAACTCTGTATTCTTTTTCATCAAATCTCTTCCCAATTTTCCCTATTTTCACAGAAGGCTCAGATTTTACCTGTTCATGCATTAAATGTGGTTTGACACCCACAGAGACCCACATTTAGATTACTTTATCTCTTTCTTTAGCAATCACAGTGTATCTGAAACATCAGTCATAACTTCTGGGAAAATGCTTCACAAAATTGAGGTTCGTTAGAAATTCTCTTCAAAGTTGTGAACTCTTTTGGAAAGCCTACAAGATATTTCCATGTTAACCTTCAGTAAACTCTCCATACTTTACATGCTTCCAAATATATTCTCCCTCTAATACCAAATAAATACTGAATTCAAATATGATGATTGATTCTTTTCACCAACTTGACTGAGCCAAAGAGTGCCCAGATTGATCAAACATTATTTCTGGGTATGTATGTGAGAATATTTCTCTCTAATATGGATGGCCCCCATCCAATCGTTTGAAGGCCTGAATAGAAAAGGCTGAGTAAGAAAAATTATTTTTCCTTGCTTGTCTTCAAGTGAGGACATTGTTAGTTGTGCTTTTTTTTTTTTTTTTTTTTTTTTTTACCTCTGCCTTCACACTTGGATTCAGACTGAAACTAACCCACTTGATTCTCCTGGTTCTCAGGCCTTCAGACTTAGCTGAAACTATGTTACTGGCTGTCTTGCATCTCCAGCTTGCTGACACAGATCTGGGGCTTCCTGGCCTCCAAAATCCTATGGGCCTGTGCTTTATAGTCAATCTGTCTCTATATATACACACACACACACACACATACACACACACACGCCACATATACACGTGCATATATATAAACTGCTATTAGTTTTTCTTTTTCTGGTGCGCCCAGATTAATACAACAAATATTCAAATTTCTGAAAATGTGATTTGATTCTCACACTTACAGTTTCAAATTTTTGAACCGCTTTTCCAATAGATCTTCAAGTAGCTCCTGAAAATAATAACAGTGATTAATTATTTTACTAACAAATGATTACCTTAGAGGACTGAAAAGGAATCATCTTATGTTACATGCAAGGAGATGTCAGGAAAGTTCTTTATCTAACTTTATGCTTTAATGTACTTTATAAAACACACTTTACCAAAACTAATATTTATATACATGTTGCTTTAAGAATAGTTTAATTTTAACAGTTGAAATGGAGATGAACTAGCTTTTTAACTTTGCTGTCACTTTGAAAACATAAATGATTTGCCATATGCTTTGTGAAAAATAGATTGACTTTTATCCGGTTTCCTGGATAATTGGTCTCAGGTAATTCAGATTAGTTCTTTTACTTTTAAATTAAATCTCATTTAGGCTTGTCCATATTTTTGAAGGGTCATTTATGTTATTACTCAGACTAATTGATGTTCATAATATCTATGCATAAGAGGCAAGTTGCATCATTATAAATATTCTGCTTACCCCAACTTCATATCATTAATAAAATATTTAACAGATATTTGAGCTGTCAGCTAATGTTTGTAAATGATAATTTTTAAAAGTAAAGAAAGAAAATGTAATGTAAATCAAATCTCATCTTTGCCATCAGTCAGTAAACCAAGCATTAGCTGTTTTGCTTTTCTTTTCTTGTAAATCAAAGTAATGTATAGATTTATATCTTCATGTATCAACATTTGCATCACTAACATTGACAAAAATGTGATGCAATACTATGTGTGTATATATATGTATATATGTATAGATATGTGTATATATATATGTATATATATTTATATATATGTGTGTATATATATATATATATAGGGTGTATCTTCATTCTCCAAAAAGTATAGTTTATTTTTCAAGTAAAAAAGTATCTACAGAGAACGGTTTATCATATTCTGTATAATATAAGCCAGAAGACCAGTCAATAACAAAACAAAGCAAAAAAGTAAAAAAAAAAACAAAACAAACAAAAAACACCACAAATGTGATACATTTGGGAAATAGTTTTGAAACATGAGGTGGCAAAAAATTGTTAAAGAGCTAAGATTCCTAAGAGACTACCTGTTTTCTCTTCAAATATTCCTCAGCCTGTGTGGCCGTAACCCTTAGATGGTCAAGAGTCGAATAACCCATGCGACTCTTGACTATCTAAATCTATGGAAGGAGATAATTAATACTATCTCAACTTCTTGATTGGGTTGGTTTATTCATGATTAGAAGATCTAGATAAAGCATATAACTACTTTATGTGATATAAATAATATATCAAATTTCACATCAAACTTATCTCATAGTAAGGCTAGTGAGCAAAATTATAATGATAAATATGATACATAATCTCAAAACATCGTCTCACAACAGACTTATTATTAATATTCACATAGCAAAAAAGAGAAACATTTTGGTGGAGAAACACAATGCTTTACTCAAGTGATCAAAATTAATTATATGTGTAATAAGATCATGTGCCTCCTGATAGGATGCATGAAAAAGAACAAAACATCACTGCTCTGGCATTTCTGCCCAAATGTGCACAACCTGAATATAATCCTAGGCAAACATCATATTAACCGAGGGACATTGTACAAAACTCCTCACTGCTCTTCAAAATTGTCAAGACCTTGAAAAAAAGAGAAACAGAAAAATACTTTCAAAGTAAAGGAGATTAAGGAGCTATGATAACTAAATGCAAAATGTGATCCTGGATTGGTTCCGGAACTAGAATATTTTTCTGTTACTATAAAGTGCATTTCAGAAAAAAAGGGAAAGAGAAAGATAGGAATAAAAGTGAAAAACGGAGTGCAAATATAATAAAATTATAACATTAGGAGTAAGTGAAGGTTATATGGGAAAACCTTGCCTTATTTTGAGCCTTGGAAGTTCAAACTGATTTCAAAGTAAAAAGTGAAAAACAAACATAAAAAATATTTATATTGGAGTCCATTACATTTCTGCCGTGCACAAATAGTTTTTCCTTCTGTGTTATCCAAAAACATATTGCTAATGATTCTCACTGGACTTCCGGGCTGGAAAGGATTTTTGACTTTATTTAGCCCCTCTCTCCTCTACCTCATCATATTTTTATTCTTAGAGAATAAAGATACATTGGCCCACACAGATAAAGTCACTAGCTCATGTTCATTAAAATATTAAATAAATGAGTCATAACAATATATATTATTCATTTTTCACATTTTCTTTAATAGAGTTTGATCTTTATAAGGGAAATCTCTGTATTTACATTTCCTTAACATCTAGCCTAAGATATTACATAGAGTAAAAGCACACAAAATTATACCCTTTACTAGAATCCATTTCTTCTGTACTTTAGAAAACCATCAAATATGTGTGGAGTATTTTCTCAACAGCAAACTCCATACCAGAAACATTATTACTATTTGACATTAATCTCCCCCACCTTCTTCAAGAAACTCAACCTCAGCTTGGAGAAGATAGTCTTGTGAACCAAGAGTTAAAATATGAGACAAGTAACATGGTGGAACCAAAATAGGAATATCTGAGACAATAATTAATACTCTGCTAATTCAGAGAATTAACACATTGGTTAGCATACTAATGTGTGACTACATTTAAAATAAAGTTATGGTGGGATGTGGTGGCTCATGCCTGTAATCCCAACACTTTGGGAGGCTGAGGCAATTTATCTGCCTGAGCTCAGGAGTTCAAGACCAGCCTGGGCAACATGGTGAAACCACGTTGCTACCAAAAAGTATACCTCTCCTTATATACATTAGCCAGCTGTGGTGGCATATGTCTGTGGTCCCAGCTACTCAGAAGGCTGAGGTAGGAGGCTCGCTTGAACCTGGGAGGTGGAGGTTGCTGTGAGCTGAGATTACACAACTGCACTCCAGCCTGAGTGACAGAGTGAAATCCCATGTCAAAACAAAATAAAATAAAATTACATGAAGTCAACCTAAATGCCCATCAATGACAAACTCGATAAAGGAAATGTGGTACATATACACCATGGAATGCTATGGAGCCAGAAAAAAGAATGAGATCATGTCCTTTGCTGAATATGGATGAAGCTAGAGGTCATTATCCTCAGCAAACTAACAAAGGAACAGAAAACCAAATACCACATGTTTCACTTTACAAGTGGGAGCTTGTTGATGAGAACACATGGACCCATAGAGGGGAAACATGCACATTGGTGCCTACTGGAGAGCAGAGGATGGGAGGAGGGAGAGGATCAGGAAAAATAAGGAATGGTTATTAGGCTTAGTACCTGGGTGATGAAATATGTTCTACAAACCCGCATGACACACTATGCAATATTTACCTTTATAGCAAACCTATACAATCTGTACATGTATTTCTGAACTTAAAGTAAAAGTTAAATAAAAGAAAATAAAGTTGAGCAATACCTGTACTATTACGGTAGAGGATAGTTTCAGTAATCTCTAATGCCAGCTTGCAGACTGAGATTGAGCATTAGCATAGTTTTGTTGGTCTAGGGCAACATTTTAACACTACTTGATTTAGACTGAACCTGCTGTCTTCAGTCACAGTCCTCACCATTCCCTATTGCCTGTACTGGACGCTTCATTCATTTATAGGCTGGAACCCGAGGGCATTTGAATCTGTGAGGCCCAATGTAACAGAATAAGAAAGACAAGCACATACACATATGTAGCAATAAAAACCAATTTGAAAAAGATCAGAAGAAAATACTTTATGCTTATTTATAAAGTACCTTTTAAATAAAAAAAAAAAAAAGATTACTTTTAGCTTTAGAGAAGTGAACACAGTACTTCCTCAAAGGAGTAGGATTTTTTTTGCAGGCCTAAAAAGACATTGATAAAAGTGGGTGTAGGTGTTTCTGAAAATAATGGTAAGGGAAACCAGGAACAATCTTTAAAGATCTATAATTTCCTTGTTGTAGAATTTGAATGAGGCTATTAGAGTTTCTGAAATATTTCTATGGAAAGGTTTCAGACTTCAAAATAAAATTCCTTATGTTATTCTAAGTTTGATATTAAAATACAGCCATAGATTTTTAGGGCTTTAGTAGACTGTGAATGAGTGAAAGAAGAGAGAGAGGAAGGAAGGAAGGAGGGAAGGAAGGGAGGAGGGAAGGAAGGGAGGAGGAAAGGAAGGAAGGAAGGAGGGAGGGAGGGAGGGAGGGAGGGAAGGAGGGAAAGAAAGAAGGAAGGAAGGGAAGGAAGGAAAGAGAAGAGAGAAAGGGACACACAGCATCACTACTGCCTGCAGATGCAATTACATCTAAACATATTGGAAAAGCAGGAGCTCTAGATTCTTCTTAGAATGTCTCCATAGGAAGGAATTCCATCCTTTTCTCTGCACTCACATTCCAGAGTTTAACAGGTCACTACCCACTTACTTACTTCCACTCATACAAACGTAGATATGGTCAACACACACTCATACACACACAACCAAACATATACCCGCAAAATACTAATGGATATGTCATTTTAGGCTCACTAACATTTGTATAAATTTAAAATGCCAAGAAATTTACAGATAAGTATACAAGAACCAGGGCTCTCAGGATTTCTCAGCTAGCTTTAGAAACTAAAGAAACTACAGTATAAAAATCACCTTAATATATCAGAAACACTAGTGTTGAAAATTTTAGTAAAAATGACTATGGAATAAGGGAACAATGCCAAGGAGATAAAAAATGTTTGTGAAATGTTATCTCTGGCCAAATACATGTCACAGGGGATAACAAAAATAAGAGAAAGCTTTACATTCCCATTGTTCTTCCATCTGCATTCTGAGAGAGAAGAAAAAATATTATGAAGGCGGTAGAGGAAAGCATAATTGCTGTAACATTTTCTTTCTTACAACAATGGAAAAATAAACATTTTGTAGCACTCCTTTCTTGGCATGATTTTCTTTGGTGGAGTTTTGTATCAGATCCAGCGTGGATAGGAATAATGCCTTTTAAAAACTATTTTAGACCAAAACTAAAAATTTTGTGAAT
The DNA here is from genome assembly GCA_963573385.1 of Cacajao melanocephalus. Taxonomy (NCBI): domain Eukaryota; kingdom Metazoa; phylum Chordata; class Mammalia; order Primates; family Pitheciidae; genus Cacajao; species Cacajao melanocephalus. The sequence continues at coordinate 6,536 of CAUYLG010026057.1, read as the reverse complement.
ACAATCCAATCATGTTTGGAAGAAACAGTCAAACATTTAGAGTCAACAGAGGAAAAGAAAAAATATTCACTTATATATACTAATCTAACATAAATGGAAACACACTTAACTTATTCAAGGTTTCTACTTCAGAGGCCTCCATGCTCTGATATAATCATTAAACGAAAGACCTCACCTCTTTCTATTCAAAGCCTTACTTTCTTAACCATCAGCAAAATAAAAAAATTGTAACTCAAACTACAAGTAATCATTAAGTATTCCAATATCCTCCTCAAATTTTCCGTTTGGATTTGTTTTCAATACTAGCTTTGTCTGTTCAAACCCATTGCGTGTAACTAGGACATGTAATTGTTAAACTCGTCTCCATCATTTGTGCCATCTGCACCTCCTGAATAATAAAACTATTATATAATTAAGAGGCAGTCAATTAGGGATGATTACTAATTACTCTAGACACCTATTAGAGTTGCTTCAGGGAGACCATTGACTCATTTTATGGATGCATTATGAATGCTCTTTTGTATCTCTCCACGAGTACACGTGAAATTGTGATTTTCAACACTGCACAAATAGTTCAAATTATAATTTAAGATAGCTTATTTCAATATACTCACTGACCTGGGTCACACAAATATTACAGAACTGAATTCCTAGTTTGTGATTATATAATAAACCAAATCAGAATCAGTGAATTTATTCTGAGCCATCTTCCTTTTCTTCTTCAAACTTACCTTCCTCCATTTTTCTCTACCTCTTTCTCTTCCTTTCTTCCTTCCTTTCCTTTCTACATATTTCCAGTATAATTCAAAGTTTAGAAAGTTAGCTATATATGAATTCAGTGAATTGAAATCAAAAGATGCTGATCCTAACCCTTTCTCATTTTATCTTTCACTTTTCATGTTAAATTAAGTAAAGCATGCACATTGTAAAGTGTTCAAATAATACAGAAGTAATACTCTCTGGTTAAAGCACTGTTAAATTTTGGACGTATGTCTTTTCTAACTTTGTTGAAGTTTTTGATTTGATCAAATTAATTAACATTTATTAAAAACCTAAATTTCACTGCACTCTGATAAATACCAGAGGTGGATGAGATTATCCTCGACGTCAGATGCCAATCACATAATACAAGGAAATAGATTTATTTACACTAATTAGTGTGTTTGCTAAAAAGCATACTGAAGAGTGGTGAATTAAATGGGCTTAAGTGTCAGAAATGATACTTTCATGACATTTTTGTATAGAAAGTAAACATGAATTCTGTAAAGGTAAGAACATGACTTCTTCCCGGTAACCCTTCCTCTTTTAGACTGTATTAAAAAATATATAGTTCAGGTGCTATGTGAGAAATGTACTTAAAAGTGTGCGAAATTAAACAGTGGACAACTACTTTTTAGTCTTATCTCATTTCTGATTCTCATTCTTGCCTGATTGTATCCATGACTGACAATTCCTCAAAGGAATTACCCATCACCCACTCCTGATTCTAATCCCATATTGCCATCTAGTTGAGGACCACAGAACAATTGGCATAAATCAGGGATGAGAAAAGACTCCGGGTAGGGTTAAGTTTGACTTGTGCCCATTAAAAGATTTTATAGGACTCCCTATTCAATGAATGATGCCAGGATAACTGACTAGCCATATGCAGAAGATTGAAGCCATATCCCTTACTTTCACCATATACAAAAATTAACTCAAAATGAATGAAATATTTAAATGTAAGACTTCAAACTATAAAAATCAGGAAGACAACCTTAGAAATACTCTTCTTGACATTGGCTTTGTCAAATAAATTTTGGCTACATCCCCAAAAGTAGTTGCAACAGAAGTAAAAATAGACAAGTGGGACCTGATTGAACTGAAAAGGTCCTGCATAGCGGAAGAAACTATCAACAGAGCAAACAGACAACGTACAGAATGGAAGAAGATAATTGCAAACTATGCATTCAACAAAGGCCTAATATCCAAAATCTCTAGGGGCCTTAAACAAATCAGCAAGCAAAAAACAGATAACCCCATTCAAAAATGGTTAAATAACATGAATGGACACTTCTCAAAAGAAGATATATATATATATGTATTTATAAGCGGCCAATGAACATATAAAAAATGCTGAACATCACTAATTATCAGAGAGATGCAAATCAAAACCATGGTGAGATGCCATCTCATCCCAGTGAAAATGGCTGTTATTTAAAAAGTCAAAAATAATAGATGCTGGCAAGGCTGCAGGGAAAAGGGGACACTTACATTGTGTTGGAGGGGATGTAAATTAGTTCAACCACTGTGGAAAGCAGTTTGGAGATATCTCAAATAATTTAAAACATAGGTACCCTTCAACCCATCCATCCCATTACTCAATATATATACAAAAGAAAAGAAGTAATTCTATCAAAAAGACACAAGAACTTTAATGTTTATCATTGTGCTATTCAGGAAAGCAAAGACATAGAATCAATTCACGTGCCCATCCATGGTAGATTGGATTAGGAAATGTAGTATAATACACTATGGAATACTACACAGCCATAAAAAAGAATGAAATCATGTCCTTTGCAACAACATGGATGAAGCTGGAGCTATAATTCTAAGCAAATTAATGCAGGAACAGAAAACCAAATATCACATATTCTCACTTAGAGCTAAACATCGAGCACACATAGTCATAATATGAGAAAAAAAAAACTGTGGACCACTAAAGGGTTGTGGGGAGGTGGTATAAAAACTACCTATCAGGTACTATGCTTACTATCAGGGTGACAGCATCTGTACTGCAAACTTCACCATCACCCAATATCCCCATGTAGCAAATCTCCATGTCTCCCTGTATCTAAAATAAATTTGAAATAAAAATAATAAATAAAGGCTTTTTTAAGTCTATATCAAAATATCTTAGATGAAACCGTGTACATCCAAATGGCCGCTTAAAATGATTGCTTTGAAATGTCACGTACACAAATCCCTTATTTGTTTCTGCAGTATCAGTCAATGGCTAAACAAAGAACACGCTTGTATCAAATGTTTCACTAATCATTGCAACCATAGAGACGTTTATACTGGATAGTTCAAAAAATTAGAGATAGAAATAACATAATTCTTAAAACATGGCGCAAAATGACCTTAACAAAACATGGCTGGAGGCTATGAAGTTTACATGAGAATGAGGGAGAAATAGAGATAATAAAATAAAGAAGAGAGAAAGACATCTGATTCTTAAAATTTACATTTAAACTCTCTCCAATTCTAAACGGTTTTGGTAGGCTACTAAGTGTGGAATACAGGGCTATTCTTCACCTTACCCATTCCTTTCTCTCTCCTTTACTCTAGACTCAGAACCCTTATGTCATCAAGATTTGCATATACAATTGAACTAAGTTTCCTAGGGCTGCCTTAACAAATTTCCACAAAATGGGTAGCTAAAATAACAGGAATTTTAGGTCTCAGGGTTGTGGAAGCTAGAAGTCCTAAATCAAGGCATCAACAGGACTCTACTCTTGCTGATAGCTTGAGGAGAGAATCTGTTGCATTCCTTTCTCTTAGCTTCTGTTAGGGGCAGTGATAATTTTGCATGCCTTTGCTTATAGATGCATCACTCCAGTCTCTTCTGTTGTCACATGCTGATCACCTGCATGTTTCTGCCTCTGTGTCTCTTCTCATCTTCTTAAAAGGGTAAAAGTCAAATTAGATTAAGGGCCAACCTTGTCAGAGTTTGACCTCATCCTAATTAATTGCATCTGTAATGAACCTACTTTCAAATTAGTCACATTTTGAGGTTCCAGAAAGGACACGAATTTGTGGGTAGCAAGGGCAGACATTATGCTGCCCATACAGGGACTTACTTTGTTCAACAGGTACAATATAGCTCTGATAATCTTTGTCAACTCATGCGCATTTGCTTTAACATACTAATCTCTAACAGTAGAATATACATGAATAGTAGAATAAAATACTTTTTTTCTACCTGTTAAAATTCTTGAAAGTATCAATAGTTAGGGAATTATCTTAAGGAAGAAAGGGAAGGACAGAAGGGCTGTCTTAGGTCCTTAAAATCACATCATTTATGCTCAAATCCTACCTAATTGTTCATTGTTAAGAAGAGTATGTCTATGTCCCCAGGCCACTCTCTTAATCAAATAACATAGAGAGCAGCCACATCAGAGAATTCACAATGGCCTGCGGAATAATTGCTTGACCCTATGGCTTGATGGTCTGTAAGCAGACTTGCAAATTGGCAAGCAGAGCTTGAGTGTCAAAAATGGATAGTGGCTTCACAGTAAATTATATCTGATCACAGAGGGTAGTGCCATCATCAATTGTGACTTATAGTGCTTCTCTGGCAGCAAGAAGAGAACATAAGCATGACCCTTATGTCTTGCACAAAAAAGTGTCAGTCGGGAAACAAAGCCTTCATTTTCAGGGCATGATCACATGGGGCTGCATTTCAAAGACGAGCGTAGAGATCGTTAAGCCCATGGAGGATGAGTGATGGACTAAGGTCTATCTAGCTCCTAGCTCCGAGGAACCAGAATCCAAAATAAAATTAAAAAAAAAAATCTTGGCTTCCAGTGTCGAGTTGTCAGTTTCTAGTGAGCACTCTTGCAACACTAGGAAAAAAAGAGAAAAAACTACATAAGGCTTACCATTTATAAAATGGTTCTTGCAGTTTAAAACTAAATTAAGAAAAATGTAAAAGAAAAAAATAATTGAAAGAAGAAAATACAGTAGGATTGGTGTAGGAGGTTGGGACAGGGTGAGTTACTTTTGGCAGAAAGATTGCTTCAGAACTCAGGTGACAGCGACTACTAACAAATGCTTTCAGATTCTTGTTAAATAACTACTTGTTTGGTGGGTGTGTTTGAAGTTGGAACTGAAAAGTGCTCCAGTTGGCTCGATGTTTAACAAGCCTCTCTTTGGGAGTTCAGCATCTGTCAGGTGAATCAGAACAAGGGTTCTACTTACATGAAGCAGGAGAAAAATTATATCTAATGAGCTGCTAACAACAAGTGTTTATTGAGTTCTCCCAGGTATGTTCAAATCAGGCACAAGTTAAAAGGATAATATGAGCTTTTGATGATCTGAGAAAATGTCACAGGAAAAAAAAAACTAAATGGAAATTTTTATTAACAAAAATATTTGTTGAAAGTCTATTACATGATTGGTAGGCTACCAAGTGCTTTACCTATACTATTTAATCTTTGCAACTAACTTACCCTGAACATTTTTGGTTCCGTTGTACAGATAAGGATACAGGTTGTGTGTAATAGAAGAATTTGCCCGTAGTCATATCACAAGTATATTGCACAGTTGGAATTAGAAAAGGACCAATTTCAAATGTTTTGTGCTTAATCTGTTCTAATTCCATTTCCCCCCTGCCTCTGCCACAGAAAATAATACAGCTAACAAATAGAATTAAGAAAGTATTCAATACTGCCTCTCCCATTCTACGAATAAGGACATTTAAACCTAGGAGTTAAGTGACGGTACAAAAGTCACATGACACAAAGGACTGAAAATATATTTTTGTATGTGTGTGTATGTATGTGTGTGTATTTATGTATTCTGACTATCAGAGGAACCATATTTCTTTGCTTTTTGTAATACTACTTAATATGGGACCTATGTAGAGATTTAAATGTTTTCATTAGACTCAGAACTGAACCATTATGCATAGAGCCAGTTCATAAATTTCGAACTAGTAACGAAACATACTCAGTCATTTGAAACCATACTAATATAGACTAACAATCCTTTCTCACTTTGTACTTGGCTACATGATATATGGTGGTTGCCTTATTGAACATTATCCCTCAACGGCTTTCAAAACATTACTGCTATTTTGGATCTCAGTTGCAAAGAGTTGATCTAATCTTACTCTGTTCATCGCCATTGGTCATCTCTATATAAAGAAAGTTATATAACTATATAGAACTATATAAAGAAAATTAGTTTTTTCTCCTTATCATCTCAACTGTACTCTTCTATCCCCTGTAATAAGCACACAGTAACTTATTTTAAATGTGTTAATATTGCTGCATGGCCGGGTGCAATGGCTCATAACTGTAATCCCAGCACTTTGGGAGGCTGAGGTGGGAGGATTATAGATTCAAAAGATTCAGACCATCCTGGCCAATATGGTGAAACCCTGTCTCTACTAAAAAAATACAAAAATTAGCTGGGTGTGTTGGTGTGTGCCTGTAGTCCCAGCTACTTGGGAGGCTGAGGCAGGAGAATCACTTGAATCCAGGAGGCGGAGGTTGCAGTAAGCTGAGATCGCGCCACTGCACTCCAGCTTGGAGACAGAGCAAGATTACATATATATATATATCTATGTGTATATATACATACACATAGATATATCTATGTGTATATATACATACACATAGATATATCTATGTGTATATATATCTATGTGTATATATACATACACATAGATATATCTATGTGTATATATACATACACATAGATATATATATGTGTATATATACATACACATAGATATATCTATGTGTATATATACATACACACATATATCT